>JARHVA010003387.1:1155000-1185000 GCA_037957365.1 Torreya grandis
TCATGGATATTCTTGTAAAGGAAGAAATAATGGTAGAGAAATATGTGTTTCAATAATTGGAGGATCAAGTAAATTTAATGAAGGAGGAGAGCCAATAATTTCCATGAAGAACAATGTTTCCTGAACAAGTAGAATTAAAATTTCTCTAAAGAAAATGAAGATGAAGATGAAAATAGTGGATATATGTTTATTGCATGTAATGTTGCTAAGAAAATTACCAAATAGGTTTGGTATTTAGATAGAAGGTGTATCAATCACATGAATGGAAACAAGGATATGCTTTCAAAAATTGATGAATTAGTTCAATCAAATAGTAAAACTTGGGAATAATAGTAAAGTGGTGGCGATGGGAAAAGACAAAATTGTTAGAACAAATCAAGGTGAGAAAAAACATATCCCTAATGTTTATTATGTTATTAGTTTAAAGGATAATTTAATTAACATTGTATAGCTTGTAGAAAAAGGATATAGAGTTAATTTTTAGAAAAAATATGTGTAATTCATGATAATAATGAAAGTAATAATTTAGATGCAAGGCCAATATTATGTGGGTGAATTGGTTAAGTGGATTGGTTGTTTCAAGTCCCATTTAGGTTTAAATCTTTGGAAAGGCATATGAGGCTAGTTGTAGCTATTAGTTGTATTCTTAGGGCTGCTAATGATTGTTGGTTATTCTCAAGGTTGGTGGTGGCTATTGTTGGTAAAAATCGGTATACATTTGGTAATATTTGATATATAGATAGTATTCAGGTAGATAATAAATTATATGGATACTTGGGCCTCTAATTATGTCCTAAGCTAGTCCACTCTATAGTTAAAATTCGTTATCTATTTATGAAAAAAGTTGGTTGCAAGAGTTGACAAAATTTTTATTTTTCTTTTATAAATTCAAAATAAGATGATGCTTTTATTTAAGACTATTATAAACGATCCATCATGGTTTATCATATTATATTGGGTCATTTAATTAATATTAATAAAATAAGTTGTCTTATGAATATAACATGTGTTTTTAAGTATAATTTTTATTAAATTTTTTTATTTTTTTATTTTTAATTTTTTTTCAATTAATTTTTAGAATGTGTGTGTGAACAAGTTATTTACAAGTCTAAAATTAAAGAATAATATTATATTATTAAATTTAGTTCAGTGTTATTATAGTGGCATGTGCTTTTATAAATACGTGTAAATTTGTATGTTATGATTTATTTTATTAATATATTTCATTCATATTTAATATGAAATAATATTATTATATTATAATTTTTTAATTTAATATTAATAAAGTAACTTTCTATTCTAAAAATAAAATAAAAACTTGTATGTTTTATTTTATTTTTAAAAATTAAAATTATATTATTATTTAGTATGTTTTATTTATTATTATTTTATTTTGATTATTTATTTTAAATAATTTTTAAAAATATTTGTATAATTTAAATCTAATTTTAACTTTAACTCTTAAAAAAAAGGTAAGATAATTCAATTCAATATTAATAATGTAACCTATATTTTATCAATTTAAAAAGATTTGCATGTTTTTTAAAAAATTGAAAATTTTTATATTTTCTTAAAAAATAAATTTTTAATATAAATTATTTTTTTATTTTATTTTATTTTAAATTAAATCTTAAAATATTTATAACAATTACTTGCAAGTCCAAAATTAGACAATAATAATTTATTATAGAATTTAATTCACATTCTAACATTTGAATGATTATTTCTAAAATATCCTAAAGTAACCATTCTATAACAACCAATTTTTTGGTGGCCAAATTAGGGTTTTTTAAGAATGTGTTAAAGTTTGGATGATATTAGAATGTGTCCTAGGGTCGGTGTTAAACTATTTCTATAGATTTGATGTTATATTGTTTCAAACGTGGACTTTAATCTATTTTTAATACATCTTTAAATAATTTATTTTAAATTGTTTCTAATCAAAATGTTTTAAATTTAATTATAAATGTGAATTGTATAATTTATGTTCAATAAAATCTAATTAGATTTTGGGTTAATTATTTATGTTCAATCGCAATATCAATGTCAGAAAACCAAAACATCAATTTAAGAAATCTAAAATATCATTATGAAAAAAGTATGACATAATATTTGAAAAAATCAAACCATCATTTTTAAAAAGACAAAGAATCATTTATAAAAATAAAAGACGTAATTTGTTAGATTGGAAAAGATAAATATGTTTAATTCGTTAAAACTTGTATTTTATAAATATTATCAATACATATTAAAAGGATATTTTGTTGGGTGATGTATGTCTGTACATAAAAATAAAAATTAATAAATGTGAAACTAAGCCCAACAACTTATAAAATATTTAGAAGAGTGTAAACAAAAATAAATTGAGATTTTCCCATGTTATTTACATGTTTAATTTATTTTATTAAATTCTATAATGTTTTATGTTGTATGGATACCTTCCTTTATGGTTTAAAATATGGATTTTATCTTAAAAAGATATAAAAATCAAATAAAAAGCTATGCAATATATTTTAAATATAAAATATTTATATTAATTTTTTATTTTGTTTTTGTATTGTTGCATGTTGACCATAAGAATATAACAGATTTTTTATTCACAAAATTTTCAAGATTTTGTTTAAAATATGAAATCAATTTTGTGAAGTGTACAATTTTTTCTAGAAATATCAAATGTACAATGAAAAACATAATGAGATATATGCCCACACATTGGGAATTCAATTTAAACAGGTGATAATGATTGGATGAACCTCTTTTAGTACCATCTAAGTACCACATACTAATCTCTTTCACATATATTAACGTCTCTTTCACATAACAGTGTTGGGTATATAGAAATGATGAAATTTCTTCCATGTACCGATGAGTATATAGGAAGGGAATTTATATAAAAGTTTAATATATCAGTTTGAAGGTATATAGAAAGGGAGACCTTGATGCCTGGATTGATAAAGAACTTTTCCATCACCCATAGTCTTGAACATAGCTATACAAACACCAAATTTTTTCTACTAGATTATCTATTACTCAAAGGTGATAATACTTTGCTTGGAAGACAAAGATCAAAACTTGATTAGATTTTGAATAAATTTGGCCAGTTCTAAGTGGTACATTCACCCAACATGTCATAAACATTGATCAATGATGTAAATATGATAAATCAAATCAAAATTTGAAATTGATCATCATGTTTGGGGTATCAGATGAGGTGAAACCATACATCTGTGAAGCCATAACAATGAAGGAAGCTCTGGATAAGCTATAAAATATATATGAGGCCAAAGATGAGAGCACTATTTGACACCTATAGAGTCAACTTCACTCTCTAAAATTGAAATCAAGTGAAAATGTAGAGGCCTTTCTTAGACAAGTTTGCAACACAAAGGGCATAACTACAATCTTTGGTTGAAACAATCTCAGATGACTCTCTTGTACCAATTGCCTTGAGATATCTACCACCCTCATACATAATCTTTGTGATTAACTTGACTATCACAAAACAAAAACTAAGTTTTGAAAACCTAGTAAATATGTTGCAACAAGAAGAGTTTTCAATGCTTAAGAAGAATATGAATAACATGTTCTCGCATCTCATCAATAGAAAGGGAAGAAACCCATCAATTTCTCTAAGCAATCAACAAGGTAAATTCAACAGTAGAGTCAACAATGGAGCAAATAAAAAAAAATGTCTCATTTATGGTCGTAAAGGACATGAACTAAAAGATTATTGGTATAATACATTCCAAAAGGGATCATCTAGTGGGAAAAATCCCACTACCCAGTTCAGTCATTCCCAACAACTCAATGTAAACCATGGGGATAAAAAAAGGGAACTTGTAAAAATAAATAGAAGCAACAAGGTAACATTGTTAAATAGGAAGACAAGGATGAAGAATGATACTTCATGTAATATGTTTATTTACATAAAGAATCAAATTCAGAAAGTGATACATGATATGTTGAATTGGGTGCAACCCAACACATTGCTAGACAAAAATATTGGTTCTTCACTTTAAAGGTCACACCCAATAAAAACCATGTTTCCTTGGGTGATGATACCTCATACGATGTCCAATCCCAAGTTTTATTTTTTGAAATTGTATCAATTTTAACATCAATTGGTTTCACCCAATTTTATTTTTTAATCACATACTCATAATTAATTGGATCATCCTCTATAAATAAAGCTAAAATGAAAAATATATCATTTTGCTAATTTTGTGTTACCTTGCAAATCTCCTCTAAGTTTCTCATCTTCTGCGGTTTTGAAATGGACTATCTTCCTACATCTAGAAATGTATATGAAGGTAGAATATGATTGTTTTCATTGTTAAAGTTGATATTCACTATTGAAGGATAATTTAAACCATTTTTATTTTAATTTTCCATGTCATTATGTTCAAGTTACTACTTTTATGATTTCACATTCCAATTCCATTCTTATTTTTCATCTAACACTCAATCTATATTGATTATAGTTTTATTTTAATTAGATTATAAATATTGTATGCTTTGGATTTCTCACTATAACCTATAAGAGACACTTTTTCCATTTTTTATCTAATTTTTTCCTTTCTTCTTTTGGCACATGTACATATGTAATGCTCCCAAACACTCTCAAACGTGACATATTATGTTTCTTATTACTCCATGTTTCCTATGGAATATTAATGTTCACATTTTTAATATGAAACAAATTCAATATATAGATAGATAATGTTATTTCTTCATCCCAAACCTCATACAGTAAATGCTTCACTTTCAACTTGCTTCTATGCATTTATATAATTATTATATTCCTTCTTTTAATAACACTATTTTTTTATGGTGTATATCTAGTAGTAACTTGCTTCTCAATTCCATTTTCATTGTAAAAAAATCCTTAGAAACGTACTCACCTACTCCATTTGGTCTCAATAATTTTACATAATTCTCACTTTGTCTCTTTACTATTGCTTTGAACTACTTAAAGATGTCAAAATCTTCTTATTTTTAATTCAATAAATAAACCTAAGTTTTCCTTCTATAATCATCAATGAAAGCAAAAAAATATCTACTATTTGAAACTGAGGCCAGTTATGTTAGTTCACACAAATTTTAACGCACAATTTCAAGAGAATGTCTTACTCTCCATGATTTACCAATAGGGAATGCTTCCCTGTGCTATTTCCAAAAATAAAACTTTTAAAACCTTTATTAGACAACTCTATCATGGGAAATGCTTTCACCATGTACTTCTTCTACAAAATTTTAATCCCATTAAAGCTTAAATGACCCAATATAATATGGTAAAACCATGATTGATCCATTATAATAGCCTTGAATGAAAGCATTATCTTATTTTGTATTTATAAAAGAAAAATAATTTTTTTGTCATCTAGACTCTTGCAACCAATTTTTTATATATTGATAATGGCCTTTGGCTAGAGAGTGGACCAATCTAAGACATAATCAAAGGAACAAATATCCATGTACTTTATTAACCACCTAAATACCACATATATACAAAATATGATTAGATGTATACCAAATACTACCAACAGTATCCACCATCAACCTTGAGAATAACCAATGGCCATTAATAACCCCGAGAATACAATCAATGGCCACAAACGACCTCATATACCTTTGTAGATATTTGAACCTGGGTGGGAATTAAAATAACCAATCCACTTAATCAACTCATACACATATCATTGGCCTTGAAACCAAATTATTACTTTCTTTATTATCATGAATTACACATGATTTTTTCTAAAAATTAACTCTATATCCTTTTTCTACAAGATGCACAATGTTAATTAAATTATTCTTTAAACTAATAACATAATAAACATCAGGGATATGTTTTTTCTCACCTTGATTTGTTCTAATTGAAAATTTATCTTTTCCCATCACCACAACTTTACTATTATTCCCAAGTTTTACTTTTGATTGAACTAATTCATCAATTTTTTAAAATATTACCTTGTTTCCATTCATGTTATTTATACACCTTATATCTAAATACAAAACCTATTTGGTACTTTCCATATCAATGCTACATGAAATAAACATAAATCCACTATTTTCATCTTCATCTTCATTTTCTTTAGATAAATTTTCATTCTACTTGGTCACATAACATTCTTCTTCATGAAAATTATTGGCCCTACCTCCATTAAATTTACTTGATCTTCCAATTATTAAAACACATATTTATATACCATTATTTCTTCCTTTATAAGAATATTCATGATAATAATTTTTTCCTTTCCCTTTTTATTTAAAGAACATTTGTTATTTAAATGCATGTTTGAGAGACAGACTAATTAGTCCATTAAACTTGTGCTCATGTATTTAAATAAACCATAATTTATTGAACATTTAACACTCATAAAATTATATATACTCGTCAATATCCACACCTATGAGAGAAATCTTTTTGATAAACTTATTAATATATTCTCGGCATTACTTTGTTCTTTCATGTTCTCTCTACGAGACTTTATTTGTTTCACCACACCCATTGTATAGGTGAAAACATCATTCTTATTCTCTAATTATTTATTTTTAAGGCTCTCAAATTCTAAGATAAACATCTATAATCACATAATCTTCACTTTACATGTTCCTCAGTAAAACATTTGTAAGCTTTCACAAGCTTATTTATATTTAGTAGTTGTTGTGACTCTCAAAAAATTTGGAGTCATCCATTGTTTGATGGATGAAGAACAAAGCCTTTTCATCTTTATTTTAATTTTATCTTA
Organism: Torreya grandis; assembly: GCA_037957365.1. Classification (NCBI taxonomy): domain Eukaryota; kingdom Viridiplantae; phylum Streptophyta; class Pinopsida; order Cupressales; family Taxaceae; genus Torreya; species Torreya grandis. The sequence goes on from JARHVA010003387.1 coordinate 1,161,753, forward strand.
ATGTATTCTTATGTTACCATCTCATAACATTAAGAGTATTTTTATCAACTAGTTCTACATACACGTTCTCCACAAGATCCCAAAAATATTGAGCACAAAAGAGTGTATTCATTTTAATACTCTATTATTATTTATTTTTCACATTATAATGAGGAATTTAAAGTTGTGAGACACCCCCATTAACAATTTACAATAAAACCTAATCTAAAATACACACACACACACACAAAATCCAACCTAATTCAATTTGAATATGAAGGCTATGTGTGATAAACTCAAGTAATAAGATTAAAAAATAAATCTTAAATTAAACATCAAACTATCATAATGAATTTCTCTTCATAAATCTATTTTAGCTGCACGTAAAAAATAAAACTTTATTTAATAAAATTTTGTCTTAAAAAATAATTTTTGATATAAGATTTTCTTGACTCTTCATGCTAAAAAACTAGTCTTATAAACATGTGTTGAAAATATACATATTGCATGCATATATGTGCATTCGCCATTTTTTTTTAATATCTATAAGATCCTAATTTTAAGACAACTCACAAACTTATTACAAGCTTTTTAAATTAAAAAATATATTTTACTATACATTTTTTTAAATAACTATAAGCTTTTTTAACTACAAGCTTTTCCTTTTTTTCTAATTACAAGTTTTTAATATATTTTTAGAGAGAAAGGAAAGTTTAATTTTCCAATATAATTTTTAACTCTAGTGTACGAAAATTTTATTATTAAATTGGAAATATATAAAAAATTCAAATTATATGATAAAATAAATGACAACTATAGTTTATAAAAGGTAGATAATTGTTATCTACCTCCCAAAATTTGAGGTAGAACATTTCACTCAAAATATCAAAATTCTCAAAAATAATCAAAGAGATTGACCAATTGATATCTACCTCTCAGGTTAAGTTTTGCATGGCCCTAATTTGTACTTTTCTAAAATGAAGATCTATGTTGTTTTCTAGCTAAATAATGTTGACATTTATCTATATCCTTTTTGAGAGGTGTGAAGCCTCTTACCATGTCAAAATATTAGAGCATGTCGAGATATCCAAAACTTATGTGACTAAATCTTCTATGACAAAAGTGTGATGAGTTTGTGTCCTTTGTAACAAGTGCCTAATCATTTTTCTAAATATAGTAAAGTTCAAACATTCATCTCACATCAGATGCGCATGCAATAATTTTAGATTTTTTATATTTATCTTGAATCAAACACAATTTTCTTCCACCTTTATAGTAAAAAACAATCTTTAAATTATGGTTTAATAGTTGATTGACTAACAATAGATTCTTGGTTAATCTAGGTACATATCATACATCTTTGATTCTGCAAGTTTGTGTTTTGAGAGGCAAAGAAATGTTGTCAATACCTTGGACACTTTATGAGTTATCATCACCCAAGGAAACATGACTTTTATTGGGTGTGTCCTTTAAAGTGATGAACTAATATTTTTGTGTAGTAATGTGTTGGGTTGCACTTAATTCAACATATCATATATCACTTTGTGAATTTATTTCTTCATGGAAATAAATAGAGTACATGAAGTATCCATCTTCATCTTTGTCTTCCTATTCAATAATGTTACCTTTTTGCTTTGATTTCTTTTGCCATTTTCCCCTTTTCTATCCCCATGGTTTACTTTGAGTTATTTGGAATGACTGTTGGGTAGTGGGATTTTGGACACTAGAGTATCTCTTCTGAAATATATTATACCAATAATAGCTTAGTTCATGTCCCTTACGACCATAAATGAGACATTATTTTTGATATTTAGTCCCTTGTTGACTTTGTTGTTGAATTTACTTTGTTGATTGCTTAGAAGACTTGAGGGGTTTCTTCCCTTTCTATTGATCATAATCAAGAACATGTTCTTTGTCTTCTTCTTGAGCATTGAAAGACTCTTCTTATTACAACCTATTTACTAGGTTTTCAAAACTAGTTTTTGTTTTATGATAGTCAATTTAGTAATAAATATTATATATGAGGGTGGTAGATATCTCAAGGCAATTAGTACAAGAGAGTCATTTGAGATTGTTTCACCCAAGGATTGTAGTGATGTGCTTTGTGTTGTAACTCATCTAAGAAAGAACTATACTCTTTAACTTGATTTTAATTTTAGATAGATCGGTAATTTATCAAGTGACTAATGAGAAGTACCGCAACCTCATTACTTGTAAGATTTCTCAAACTAATTTTTGTTGTATCACATGATGGTATGCATCATGATATAAAATACCAAGAAAACGCATCTAAAATATGCATAAGGACTGACATGTAATCTAATAAATAATTAAAAATAATGCATCAATGATAAAAATCATGATGGTGATGTTGACATATGAATATGGATGGACTTATGTATAATTCATAAGGAATCACTTAATGAACACAAATATACTAAGTCAAGGAACGATAATAAAAGCAAAAAAATAGGCAAACAAGCAAATAAACAAGAAGACAAAACATGAATAAAAAAAAGCACAACAAAACACCAAGAAAAAAAAATTAAATAAAACAATCAAAGCAAAATTAAACAAACACAAATAATGGTTAATCACAATGTGAGCACAGACATAAGACAAATTGTTCATGCATGTGTAATAGAGGTGTTACTCTTGGCAAAAAGGTGACCCCTAAGCTAGATAGTAATGACATAGGTATAATAACATAAGAACAATGGTGTAAGGTTTCCCCTATGCTATAGGTAAGAAATGACACAAATAAGATGATAGCCATTGCCCCTAGGCAATAGGAGACAACAAAACAAAAAAATAAGGAGATTAGATGAAAGGGAAGGGGTAGTTGAGCTTACTAAAGATTCACTAGGTAAGTGGATGCTACCTAAATAGTTCCATGGATGCAATATCTAACAAGAACTTTGAGCCAAATGTAGTTCTCCTAGGATATGGGATAGAAGAAAATGAATGATAAGGAAGAAATGATTTTGAAGTAGAGGGATAAGGGGAATGAAATCACAAAATAATGAAAGTATTTGAGATGGTTACTCATAAAATGATGAGAGTGCAAGATCTTTGGTAAATGATTTTAGAATTTTCTAAGCATCTCAACTTGATTGAGAGTTATGTGATACTAAATAGTTTAACTTGCAAAATAATGAGAGCATTCAAACTTGAAATTGCTTTAAAAATGGTGAGAACACGACAAAGGGATAACTGAGCTAACCTCAACTTGAATCGAGCGTTGCCTAAATAATCCCATTAGGACCTCAAGTCATTGTATTTCTACCTTACAATAGAGGATTCGACTAGGTAGTAGTAAGTTCACAAATTAGGCAAATGGCACAATATGACATACAAATGATAAGGTGTGACTTCAAGGCATGATAAAGATGTTCTTCCTAATTTTCCCATAGGTGGTTATAATTTGGAAATAATGGCATAGGTCAATGATAGTAATTTTCCCAAAGTTAGTTATAATTAGTAACACAAAGTGAAAAATTGATTTGCCCGAAGGTGGTTATAATCAGGAACACTCACAATGAATAAAATAAGGAATAAATGATGTAACTACCAAACCACTATTAGACTAGTATAAGATACTACATCTATATATAATACTAAATCAACTATTGAAACTTGATCTTAATCCCCTAATTGTATGTTTTTGAAGAACCAATGGAATGGAACCAAGGTCAAAGGGTTGGAAGGGAGGTTAAAAACAACTTTGGTCAATAGGGAAGGTATGGTAGAATGGTATATAATATGGTACAAAGAATGTCATTATATGGTAAAAAATAAATGTGCCTTATAGATAATACTTTAAGTCTCTCAAGTGAAGTAACTCTTGAGGTGTATGATGTTCATCGTCTCATCAAGTTCATCCTCATCTGGTGTAGTGAGTATGTATGCTATGGATCCATAATTTGCAACAATGATATAGGGGACTATCTAATTGGGTTTGAACTTGGATTTCTTCTTCTTCTCAATCATGTTGTTCTTTTGGTTTTATTTAAGAATAAAATCCCCAAGCTCAAAATATCTATGTTTGACCCGCTGATTATAGTGTCCAAAAAGTCTATTTTGGTATGCTTGATGGTTGTTGATAATGTCCATGCATTTTTCATCATGTAACTCTATCTCTTATAGGCAAGTGACTCTGTAATCTTCATCATCTAGGAAATGTTTGAGTTAGATATGTAGAGAAGGTAACTTGACTTCAATGGTTAAAATGGTCTCCATGCCATAAATTAATGAATATAGATTGGCTCCTATTGGAGTATAGTAATTAATGTGATATGTCCAAAGGGCATGAAATATTTAGAGGTGTCAATCATGGATAACGTCTTTGATAATATTTTTAAGGATGTTGACAATGGTTTTGTTGGATGCCTTGGCTTGGACATTACCTTGTGGGTAATATGCAATAGGAAAATGTTCGGTGATATTGTACTCGACATAAAGTGTTTTAACATCCTTGTTCTTAAATGATCAGCCATTATCAAATATAATGTCAGATGGGATACCATAGTGGTAGATGATATGAGGGAATATGAATTTGGAAATTCATTTTCCAGTCACATAAGTGAGGGTATAGCTTCAACCCACTTAATGAAATATTCATTAGTGGTAAGGATGTGTTTATGGCCATCAGATGAGGTAGGGTTAATCTTTCCAATGAGATTGAGCCCCCATGTTGCAAATGACCATGGTGTAAGCACTCATTTTAGTGTTTTATCTAGGGTATGAATCATATTGGCATGCCTTTAACATTCATCACATCTTTTAACATAAACAACTACATTTGTATCTACATTTGGCCAATAATATACAATACGTAGGAGATTTTTAGCTAGGATGAACCCATTGATGTGGGATCCACATACTCTTTCATGAACTTCCCATAATTCTAATATTGATTTTATTTAATTTAAATAATGAAGTAGAGTTCCATCAAAGCCATGATGGTAAAAGGTTGCTCCAAGCCAGGTATGTCATGAATGTTGATGGGTAAAGGCCTTTAGTTGTTTATGTGATATGTCTGGTGGCCTAATATGGTTATGAATGTAGGTAAATAGGTCTGAATACCATATATAACTAGGACCAATAATATCATAGATTATTTCAATGGTTGAAGGTACATGAGTAGGTGATAGAATATTTTCAATGAAGAATTGATATGATTTTGCCTTGTCTATGTGGAAGATCAAATAACCAATGGTATCCATGGCACATGATGTTTTTTTATTGGCCCTAGGTATGTGTTTAAATTGTATGTCAATGATTTGCTATTTGAGAACATCAATCATGGGCTTGTATGCCACCAACTTATCATATTTGGGCTAAAAGTGGTCTGTAACCTGATTGATGATTATAAAATAATCATTATAAACCATAAGATGTTGAATATTCCATTATATTATCTAATGAATCCCCATAATGAGTTCTTTGTATTCATTGATGTTGTTAGTATAAGGAAAGATGATATGGAATGATTTAGGGATAATATTCCCTTGTAGTGTAAGAAACAATAAGCCTGCCCTCAATCCATGTGATGTAAATGATCTATCAAAATATAGATTATAGTGTTGCTCCTTAAAAGGTGTTTGAATAATGGTCGTGATGGCCTCATCTAGGAATTGAAAGGTTAGGGATTCAGTATCTACAAGAAGAGCTTTAAAAAGCTGATCTACAAGTACTTATCCATTTATAACCTTTTGGTTGATGTATTCTATCTCAAACTTGCTTATAAGCATGATCTATTTAGCCACATATCCTTATAAAGTTATCTTGGATATTAGATACTTGAGCAGAACTACTTTGTAAATAACTTTGGTCTTGTTGTTAATCATGTAATGTCATAACTTTTGGGATAGAAAGATCATCACTAGACAAGGTTTTTCTATGGGTGTATAATTGTGTTCATGTGTAACTAGTGTATGACTTAGATAGTACACAGCATGTCCTTTTCCATTATCATCATGTTGAGCTAGAAGTTCCCCTAGGTATTTATCTATAGTAGATAGATATAGTAGAAATGGCTTTCCTGACATTGGCGTTAATAAAATTGGCAAATTAGTAAGATATTCCTTTAGGTGTTGAAAGGATTTTTGGCATTATTCATCCCAATGAAACATGACACCCTTCTTTAGTAAGCATGTAAATGGATGGTATTTGTCAACTAATTGGGAGTTAAATAACTTGATAGATTGAATATTACCCTACAAACTATGGAACTGTTTCAAATTAGAAGGTGACAACATCTCGGTAATAGCCTATACTTTAGTATGATCAACTTCAATGCTTACATGAGAGATGAAGCCTAATAATTTTATTGAATTGACACCAAAAATGCACTTCTTAGGATTGATTTTGACCTTTTATTCAAGAAGCCTCTCAAATATTTTTCATAGTGCGGTTGGATGATCGACATGGGTCTTTGATTTACCCAATATGTCATTAACATCGTCTTCAACAATGTCATGCATCATATCATGAAATATGATAGTCATGACTCTTTGGTATGTGGACCCAACATTCTTGAGACTAAATAACATAACCTAATAATAGAACATTCCCCATGGAGTGATGAATGTTGTCTTGTGTTATTCTTCTAGTGCAATTTAGATTTGGTTGTATCCTAAAAATCCATCTATAAGATAAAGCATTTAGTACCCCACTATGGAGTCAAATATCATGTCAATGTTTGGAAAAGGAAAGTCATCCTTAGGGTAGGCCTTGTTTATATCTCAAAAATTAGGTCAAATTATTATTCTTTTTAGCTTCTTACTGATAGGCATAACATCCGAGATCCAAAAACAACTAAAAATTAAAAAAATTACAATATCTTGGAATTCATAATTTTGAGAAGATAGATTTGAAGGAGGATTTGGAAAAAATACTCATTTTAAAGGAAAAAATGTATTTTTTAGAAAAACCTTCAATTCACTCCTTTAATCTACTCAGTGCTCTCCAGATGCATGTAAAGCCTATACAAAATGCCTTCAATAATGAAGCCTCCATTATTATATTGGAACAAATTATGTGGAAAAGTTACCTTTCTTAACACTTTGGATGGGATGGTGAGCCCTAGTGTGCTCCAACAAGTTTCAAGAAAAATTTGTAATAAACACTAGATAAGAACCTCCCTTAATCTAGTTCTTGATTTTACTCCGTTCTAATTCTCAGGACCATCCTACAGATGTAAGGGAACAACATACTTGGAAATAAAATAAATTGATAGATTTCAACCCTATAAGGCTACCCTAGGTACTTAACCAACTCTGGTACCATGTGATATTAGGCTAGAATCTAACAGTTCTATGGGAAGCACTTATGCGAAAGAATAAGACTAATAAGAATAAATTATATTTTTATCAGAATGTACAAGTCATGTGTAAGGCTAGTGAAAATGCATGAATTTTTTACTTGCATTCAATGTTTCAATAAATAAGTTTACATAGATGGTATGTATGGTAAATACCTCTCACCAACCATTCACAAGATTATGAAAAATGTCATGATGATGCAGGAGCATCTTGAAAAGTACAAGGATAAGTTGAGTAAGCCTTCTCAAGGAATTAGTAAAATAATTTTAATTAGTTTCCCTCCAAAATTTGTATTTAAAATAGTCAATTTTTATAATTTGAGAGGATAATAAGGTCTAAATATGTTTTAAAGGTATTTATTAGTTGTCAAGGATTCATATAATCCTATTATTATTTTTAATTAGCTAAGGTTGGCATAAAAATCAAGTATAGTTGAAGAATTCCTCCTTTATATGTGTTGTTACAACTTTGTAGGATTGGTTACAATATTCTAGGAGATAGTCAAAGCTATTTTGAGAAGAAGACCAAGTTTAATGCATGGAAGATAGAGAGAAGAGAAATAGTTAAAGAAAGAGGAAAATAAATTGGAGAAGAGAATTGTATGTGTATTAAGTAGGGATGTGGACCTGCTGTATCGATATTCTGAGAATGTATCAAAATGAATAAAAGAATAGTTTTTGAATTATTGTTAATTTCTATGTATTTACATGGATGGGAGGTCATTTTATTATCTTTGTGAAAGTGAATGTTTGAAATTTCATTGATTGGATTTTTTATTAAATAATGTCCTTCAGATTGGTATAAATTTGCGAATTTGAAGGAATTGAGTTATAGCAGTTGCGTAAGACGTAAGCTAGGAAACCATGTAATAAGAGACATGTGGTAATTAAAGTAAATTTTATAAATATTATGTTGGTGTTATTTCAAAATATGTGTCTTCCCATAAGTGCCTTGATTGTGGAAAGAAACACAACCATAGTACATATATATTATACATGTCTTACCAGACATGAATGTAAATGTATATTTGTAGTTTGTTAAAAGCGTAGAGGGGTTTTTTGAGTTAGTTGAAATCCTTGACTAAAATGGAATGTGGTTCTAAATGAGTTGAAACAACTTAAATAAAAATAATGGGGAAGACGTAAATCTTGGGGTGAGTTAAAGAAAAGAAAAGAATAGAACTTGATATGGAAACAACATTAAAGCTATTAAACAATGTGAAGGAATGAGTGATAGGGGTGTTGAACGGATAATCTGAGCCTTTGTGAGATGATAGTAAGTCTACATTTGCATTATATTAGAGGGTCAAGACAATCTAAATTTTTTTAACTATATGATCATTCACCATCACTGGAAAAAATTGATGCTTCAAAGGTGAAAAGAGTGCATGGTAACAATCTAAACTTGCCTTATTGGTTAATATCTTGTAAAATATTCACATGCATCAACCATAGAGTATGCATGCGCATAGGGTAATGGACAGAGTAAAATAATATACAAATAAATGCATTATATTAGATGATTCTTGACCTAAGGTAGAAAATTATTATAATGCATGAGACTGTGGACTTGCATAGATAGATTGAGCAGTCGATTCAAAGAGATAGTTAATACTCATCAACTCATTTTTGTGTAATCGTTTGATATTGTAAGCCCATCTAAATGTGAAAGGAATGAGAGGCTTTGAAACGTCAAGTACAAGGTCTTTATATGAGTATGAGGGATAGAAAATGGGCTTCATTAGATATTGTGAAAAGTGAAATTATCATAAGTCAGTTTGAACCAAAAGAATGCTCTCAGATTCTCGAGAAAGTGAGAGCCTGTTCAGTATTTACAGACTGTAACCTGTGATAGATTTGAAATTGGAGAAATTACTGTTCAATAATGTATTATTCAGGTCAAGTACCATGGAGTTACCCTCATGCAATATTGTTAAATGTATTCTACCAAAGTGCAAGGCTCGAGTTAAATAATAGCTAATGTATTTGATTGTTTTTAAAGACATAAGTAGCAAACATGAGACATAGCTCAAAGAATGTGAGCAGGGAATAAAGTTCTAAAGGAAGAAACAAAATCATGTATCAATCTCAATTGTATGACTCCAATTTTATGAGCATCGATATACATATATTTAAGGGATCTATTGATGGGGTATATGTGAATTAAATTATTAAGTCTCGAAGATTGATAAGATATAGTTTATACAATTCTCAAGAGGGAGTCTGAATGAGTACCTATAGTAGTTTATATGTTTGTTTGTAAATCAAGTAATCATGAGGATATGAAAATTTTACAAGAAATTCAAAAAGAAGGAAAATAAATAGATAGACTGTAAAGAGGATGATCAATAATATAATATAGGATTTTCATCATCTTTGGTATCAGAGCTAGCAAGATCTTAGGGAAAGAAGTTTTACTTTATGCTCTTCTAATTAGTACTTGTCGCAGTTGAAGAGCTTTGTGAAGATTAGTAGTTGCAAGTTGCTTAAAGTGGGTGAATAAAATGGAAAAGTTATGAGAGGTTGCAAAAATTGTGATCTAATTTGTTGTTTCAGTGATCAAATTACAGGGTAAAATTGGTTCAAGGAAGTCAATTCATGAAGAAGTCAAAAGACTTAGGTGAAGAATAAAAATATCAATAGACCAAGGTGGAAAAGACTTGGGTGAAGATCTCAGAGATGGAGATGTTGTTGATAAATTTTTAGAACAACAAGGTATATGAAAAGGCAAAGAAGAAAATAAGTACCCCAAAATAGAAAGGTATGACTAATTTTAATTTTTATAAAGAGATTGCTAATTTATGGAAAGACTTGGTTAAGATTGAAAGCATGTTTGAGTCTTGGGTGTAGTCAAATGAGCAAGTGTGGGTATGTCCAATAAAGAAAATGTTGAAATGGCCAACTAATCTCTTAGTAAAGAGGAGAGGGAGGCAAAATAAAATTGCCATGAGGAGTGAAGTCCATAAAGGCAAGAATGTAAGCAAGTTGTAAATTAAAAAATAGGATAAAGAGGTTGTGAAGAAGGTTTTCATTGTGGAGAACAAGGAAAAAGAGGAAATAGAAGGTGAAGTGCCAAGAGGAGCACTTGGAAAGATGAGAATTTCCATGAAATGGGCATTAATGGAGATCTTGTGGTCTCTTGTTTTTTCATTTAATATTGTCTTTGAATGGGTAAATGTAGGTATGAGAAGCCTTGTGAAGAAGGTTAAGAGAAAGGCCTTGAAAAATGAAGAGATTGGTGCAAGAGAAGCAACCAAACACACAAATGAATGTGCATGCATGAGAGAAGAGACTACTGTTATATACCAAGAAGAAGAAGTGCATTGTCAAATGCATGAGAGAGGTATTGAAGGCTTTGTCAAAAAAAAAAGTAGAGATAGAGGATGAAGTTGAGTTCTATGATGCTATGGAGTATCTGGAAAAAGAAAATAAACAACTAGGCACCAAAAAGGAGAGTACAAGAAATCAATAAGCCATGCAAGCTAAAGAATCCATCGAGCAGCCCATTAAGGAGTTAAAGGTGAATGCAAATGTTGATTTTTCTTATTCTTATAAGCATAGAGATGTTGATATACAGGGTAACGAAGTAGGGAAGATGATGGAGTCCTCTAACACAGTAATTAACCATGGATATATAGTTCCTATATGGATGGAGAAGTATACACCCAAGTAGTAGGTTCTTAGGAAGGCAAATTGTCAAGCAAGGCAACATTAAGATGTCAAAGATCATACATCAGTTGATGAATTCAGCAAGAGGTAGCCTAAAGTTATGAGGAAGGTATGGATGGCTAAAGTTAAGAAAGAGAATTTATGAAAGAAGAATGAGGTAGAACATGAGAATACAAAGATGAAAGGCAAGGCAATTTATTGCAATGAATGGGATGATGATGTTTTTGAATCATTAAATGATCTTTTTATGGAAAATGAGGTATGGAAAATGTCTATGAAAAGTAATGTGCAGCAAGGAGAAAGTTTCAAATGGATGGATGATGATAGTGGAGATGTGAAATCAGTTCACATGTTTGAAAAGAGCAAGGAGACACAAGGTAATATTGCTCCAATTATTTTTGATGAGTTTATTGATGAAGAAGTTGATTTGTATGAAGAAAACATAAAAGGGATGAATGTATTTATAAATGATGAAAGGTAATATGGTCCTAAGTTTGATATAGGACATGAAAATTTGGATGAGTTTGTATTGAATGAAGAGTTGAAGAGGATATAAGAATTGTTAAATCCTTCAAGAGAGTTGTGTAGAAAGACATATCAGCGTGGTGTCACCATTGATCAGATGGAAAATAAATTGAGGCAAGAGCAAAACAAGATTGTGAAGGCAAATTTGAACAAAGAATAGCAGTGTGAAGATAATCAAGGGGCTTCATGGCTTCAAGTTTTTACTACTAAGGTTGCTTTTGATGTTTTGAATGTAGGTATTGAATTAAATGATATCCATAACTCAATAGATGCGCTGATGAACCAAGAAGGCAAAGAAAAATTTGAAGACATAAACGAAGATGAAGCATGGATATGGAAACTTGTAGTTGAAAAAGAGATGGAAGGAGGAAATATAAAAAGAAAAAGAACCAAATGAAGAAGAAGGATTGGTTTGAGGAAACCAATGATTTTGATAATGATTTTGCATCATGTGCAGGAATCAAGAAGAAATCCAAGAAAAGAATCAAATGTCGTGCTCTTAAGCATGTGCATTTATATGAGAAACTAGTTGAAGTAGATAAAATAAGAAAAACTCAATTGCAACAGTATGAATAAAACCTCATGAGCAAATAGAGAAACAAGAATATGAGAGACAAAGAACACATGGAACCTAGGTATACAAAGAAGATCGAGTGGAAGAGAGAAGCAAAATCCATTTGAATTGGAGTTCAAATCTTTTCCTACTCTAGAAGTCTGATGCAGGAGCATCTTGCAAAGTACAGGGATAAGTTGAATAAGCCTTCTCAAGGCATTAGTAAAAGAATTTGAATTGGTTTCCCTACAAAATTTATATTTAAAATAGTCAATTATTGTAATTCGAGAGGATAATAAGGTCTAAATATGTTTTAAAGGGATTTATTAATTGTCAAGGATTCGTATAATCCTATTATTATTTGTAATCAGCCAAGGTTGGCGTAAAAATCAAGTATAGTTGAAGAAATCCTCCTTTAGATGTGTTGTTACACATTTGTAGGATTGGTTACAAGATTCTAGGAGATAGTCAAAGCTATTTTGAGAAAAGACAAAGTTTAATGCAATGAAGATAGAGAGAAGAGGAATAGTTAAGGAAAGAGGAAAATAAATTGGAGAGGAGAATTGTATGTGTATTAAGTAGGGCCATGGCCCTGTTGTATAGGTATTTTGAGAATGTATCAAAATGAATGAAAGAATAATTATTGAATTATTGTTAATTTCTATGTATTTACATGGATGGGAGGTCATTTTGTTATCTCTATGAAAGTAAATGTTTGAAAGTCTGTTGATTGGATTTTGTATTAAATAATATCCTTCAAATTGGTAGAAATTTGTGAATTTGAAGGAACTGAGTTATAGCAGTTGCATAGGCTGTAAGCTGGGAAACCATGCAATAAGAGACGTGGTAATTGAAGTAAGTTTTATAAATATTGTGTAAGATTATTTCAAAATCTGTGTCTTCCCATAGGTGCCTTGATTGTGGAAAGAAACATGACCATAGTACATATATATTATAAATGTCCTGTCCAAACATGGAGATAAATGCATAGTTTTAGTTTTTTAAAAGTGCAGAGGGGTTTTTTGAGTCAATTGAAATCCTTGACTAAAACAGAATGCAGTTTTGAATGAGTTGAAACAACTTAGATAAAAAGAATTGGGGCAGCATAACTCTTGGGCTAAGTTAAATAAAAGAAAATAATAGAACTTGATATGGTAACAATGTTAAAACTGTTAAACGATGTGAAGTAAGGAGTGACAGGGGTGTTGAACGGATAATCTGAGCCTATGTGAGATGATAGTAAGTCTACATTTGCATTGTATTGGAGGGTCAAGACAATCAAACTTTGTGTAACTATGTGATCATGCACTGTCACCAGCAAAAATTGCACTTCAAAGGTGAAAAGAGTGCTTGCATGGTAACAATCTAAACTCGCCTTATCTATTTATATCTTGTAAAATCTTTACATGCATCAGCCGTAGAGTATGCATGCGCAGAGGGTAATGGACAAAATAAAATAATAAACTAATAAATGCGTTATAGTGGATGATTCTTGACCTAAGGAAGAAAAGCGTTCCAATGCATGAGACCGTGGACCTGCATAGATGGATTGAACAGTCGATTCAAAGAGAGTTAATTCTCATCGACTCATTTTTGTTTAGTCATTTGATATTGTAAGATCGTCTATATGTGAAAGGAATGAGAGGCTTTGAACGGTCAAATGCAAGGTCTTTATATGAGTACGAGGGATAGAAAATGGGCTTCATTAGATATTGTGAAAAGTGCAATTGTCATAAGTCAGTCTGAACCAAAAGAGTGCTCTCAGATTCTCAAGACAGTGAGAGCCTATTCAGTATTTGCAGACTGTAACCTGTGATAGATTTGAAATTGCAGAAATTACTATTCAATAATGTATTAGTCAGGTCAAGTACCCTGGAATTACCCTCATGCAATATTGTTAAATGTATTCTACTTAAGTGCAAGGCTCGAGTTAAATATTATCTAATGTATTTGATTGTTTTTAAAGACATAAGCGGCATACATGATACTTAGCTCAAAGAATGTGAACAGGGACTAAAGTTCTTAAGGAAGAAACAAAAGCACGTATCAATATTGATTGTATGACTCCAATTTTATGACCATCGGTATACCTATATTGAAGGGATCTATTGATGGGGTATATATGAAGTAAATTATTAAGTCTCAAAGATTGATAAGCTATAGTTTATATATATCTCAAGAGGGAGTCTGAATGAGTACCTATAGTAGTTTGTATGTTTGTTTGTAAATCAAGTAATAGCGAGGATATGAAAATTCTACAAGGAATTCCAAAATAAGAAAAATAAATGGATAGACTGTAAAGAGAAGGATCAATAATATAATATAGGATTTCCATTACATGACCTATGAGGTGAGACAAATATGCAAAACACTTAAGTAGACTTAACTAAATAAGGTGTGAATAGAATCAAATAGTGAAACTGGTTAGGGATATAACCTTGTTCACACTTAACAATGGAACTAGATAGGAAATAACCCTATTTACACAAAAACTTAAGTACAAACAATCCACAAAATAAAGTCATGGATTAACATTACGTGACCCTTATTAATATCGATTTAAATTTTATAATAAAATATTATGGTTTAATTTCTTCTACACTTATTTTGAGAGTTAAAGTTAAAATTAGATTCAAATTATACAAATATTTTAAAAATTTGTTTAAAACAAACATTAAAAAATAAAATAATAATAAATAAAACATATTAAATAATAAATTATATTAAATACTAATAAAATTTTAATTTATTCAAAATAAGATATAACATACAAGTTTTTTTAGTTTTAGAATATAAAACTACTTATTAATATTAAATCATTTATTTATTAAAATAATATTATTTAATATTGGAGATGAATGTAGCTCATTTAAATCTTTTAATAAATAATATAAATTAAGATGAGAAAAAATTCTTGGAATTGAAGGCTTGTCTCTGAGTTTCAACAACTTTCCTTTCTCAAATCTAATAAAGATGATTGTATTATAACATTTTATTTTGATTTATACATCTCCATCATTCATCAAAATGGAATATATTTTTTTTCAAATGAGTACTAAAGACAAAAAAATTATTTTCAATTTAGGAAGGCATAAGAATTTCTTTACAATGAAATATGAAAGTGCTAGTGAATTTAGTCAAATAATACCTTTACCTTGAGGCTATAGACATGTTTTATCTACCATATATATTGTACCACAAATTTATTCCTGAAACTTGTCAAATAAATCTTTTTGGAAAGTCATATGTTGCATGGCACCAATGTATAAGACCTAAACATTACCATAGATTAAACTCACTAAGGCATTATTTTCTTCATTTGATATGGAAAACACACATTCACGTGTGAATTGGGTTAAGTTTGCTATTGATATTTTCTTACTTTCTTTTTCATATTTTTATTTCTGATAGGCATAAATTTTGTCCCATGATGTTTTGCATTCGTAAGTCTCATGGATCCATTTTCTTCCACAATTTTGGTAAAATGAATTTTCTCTATATCATTCCAATTTAATGTTACGGGCACTATTTTTTTCATGTTTTCCTTACCATCCCTTGTTTTGACCTTTGCCTTCATTATTGAAATATGAGGCCTTTATGGAATAAAGATACTTAGAATATTTTACCTTTTACTAAGCATCAAAAATGATTTCACCTATGGTGTCAGTCTTTATTCTAAAAGCCTTTTTTCTTTCAACCATATTTTTAACCAATTGATCAAAAGTGATAGTATTCAATTGATTTCTTTAAATAGGTTGAATATATGGAAAGAAGAGATTTTATTAATTCATTGATGTATATATCAATTTTTACATCAATATCATTAACATCATGCTTGATATCTCAAATTTATGAGGCCAGATTCATCACATCATCATTTTTTAACTCAAGGATGAAAAACTTCAATTTAAATTCTATGAAATCCAATTTTGAATTAAAAGCATACAAATATTTTGACTTATACATTAATTCTCAAGGATTGCTTCACATATATACAACAATAAAATTCTTTGCCAACTAAGATCTTTGTTAAGACCAATGCTTTTGATTTCTTTGTGCTTTCAAGATTGTATTTCCTTTGTTTTTTTGGTTTATATGGTTGTACAATCTAATCACATATATCAAATCATAACTCATTGAATATGAGAGTATTATCCACCTGTCTTGATCATTGTAACCAACTGTCCTTCCTGATGAGTGTTGTGCCAACAATTATTTTCATTGAACACATTTTTGATATGAAGGGAGAAAAATTAGTTTATTATTATTATAAAAGATTTAATTTTGTGTATATGACCAGATTGATATACCAAACCTCTCGTTATGTTCTCCCTTCCTACATACTTATAAATATGTGGAAGAAGTTTATCCTTTCTATATACACGAAGGTACATGAAAGAAATGATAAAACACATGAGAGTAGAATGATTCACGGCACTTAGGTTGCATGTGAAAATGTTTCATTCTATCTATAGTGATAAGTCTTTGTACATGGGCATAATAACCTATCTACTAAGAATTTATTTCTTTTAGGATTTATCTCGAGTAATACATACAAATGGCTAATAGAGGGAAAATAGAAAAAATATTTTTTTCCATATTTATCCTATTGATTTATAGGGAATATCTATTAAATTCCATTTTTAAAGCTATATTAGGTAATAGATATAACTTAGTTTGAGTGCGATAACATTACTCATTAATGCAAACTAGAAGCATCATTAATATCGAATGCTACATTTACATAATATATTTTAATTTTATTTGTTTAGATAAAAATTAAATGTTTTTTCTTTGTAATTGATATATTTTTAAAAATATTTACTTGTTATATTTTAATAACTAAAAAATTAAATAACCCTTATTTTAAAAATCTTCCAAGAAGAATGTTCTTTTTGTTTTCAAATTAAAAACATGAAATATTAAAAATTTCCAAGATAAAATTAATAAAACTTATATTTGTTTATCCTATAAGTGGATGGAAACACAAAATATAATTTTGGAGAGGAAATAAAGATTTTGAACCCAAGTCAGACCTCAAACAAGCAATTCAACAAGAAAATATAGTAAATTATGATGCATGGATAGATTTAGAGTAGTTTGAACACCACTTTTTATGTATATGAAACACCAATCATACCTAATATGTTTTTGTAATGGATTATTTATAGGGTGGTGCAGAAGTGCCCAGTTCTGTAAATGTAAAAAATGACACCAATAAATTGAAAATAGTTTAGGTTTGAATTCAATATAGATAGACTGGTCCAAAAATCCACCAAATTAGATGGAACATAGGTCTAAATTTAACATGGTAGAATTTATATTGAATATGTAACTTATAAAGTGGTATGGTTTTGGGTAGAAACATGTAGGTTTTAAACACCAATGATGAAATTTGTAGTTATCCACACTCCAACATAACAAAAAGACACCATCTTTGTTTATATTTCACCAAAGTTATGCATGGAGTACAACTAGAAAGAAGGAAGGAAGAATAAAATTATTATGAATGGTTATGATTTAAACTTACAACTAATAATATTAATGGAGGATTTATAAAAAAAGAACAAGCTGTAGCTTTGATACCTTGATGTTAGGTAAGGTAAATGGACTAAAAAAATAAATATTTAGTGCAAACTAAACTTGTATTTCATTAATTAAACTTAAGATATATTACAAATAAATAGGCCACAGAGCTACAATTCACTTTGTCTTCTATGATAACTAGTCACCTTCTATAATAAGATGAAAAAAATCCTCCACCTAGGATAAATTAATATTACATATAATAGTATTACATAAAATGGTACCTTGTGTTAATATTTGTGATCTTTCCATGGAATACTAGAAATAGATAGATCAAGGGCAAACATATTATTAGAAAAAAAAATCTTGTTGCTCCATTTTACTGTCGGTTTAAATCTAATAAAATATTTCTCATGCAAATTTCTTGACAAGCTACTAAAGTTGTAACCACACTCAGCACCAATTATACAAAGAGTGGCAATGGATCATTTTGATAAGCCCATGAAACTAACCCTGAGTTGAAGTGAAAACCATAACTAGAACTTCCATTCCTATAATTAATGGCACTTGCCTAATTGGTATCCATGTAACCAACTAAATTAAATTCAATTGTTTTTTTTGCTTAGTAAATGGCATGAAAGTGCATAGAATTTATTAATACCAATAGTCAACTTAACATATTACTTGTGGTATATATCTCAGGGAACTTTCTAGAATTTCAATGCAATCACAGACATCAAATATTTTGTAAAAGGAAACAGACTCCTCGACCTCCTTCCACCTTAGCAGTCTCCTTGATCACAAACCCATGACAAGAATCCACCTCAGCTTCTATCAAGAGGGATTGTTTCCCTTAAAAGGTACCTACCTCATGGAAATTAAGATGTACTTGGGGATTGGAAGGAGTTAAGCTCCATTTCTGAGTGAGGACTGATCTTATGAAGTAAAATTCCATTAGCTGCCCTATTTGCCACTTCATCAGCCTCATAATTAGCCTCCCTATGGACGTGATTCAATGTGGAGGCTTCAAATTTTTTTAGCAAATCTAAATCCCACTCCATAAGAGCTCTCAATTTCTAGTTCGAAATAGATTATGACCTCATAACATGGATCACTAGAGTGGAGTCTCCTTTAATTTCCAATTTATCCATAGCTAAATCCTTACAAAAAAGAAGACTATGGACGAGGGCCTTAAATTTTTCTATATTATTGGTGTCCTCTTCCAAAGGCATTGCCAATCTCCCTAAAAACTCCCCATTCCATAGTCTGATGACACATCCAGCTCTGAATGAACCAGGGTTCCCTCTAGACACTCCATCAAAATTGAGCTTGTACCAACCCTTTTTAGGAGTAACACACTTGACCTTCCTTCATTTATAATCTAATTCTTTTCCTTCACTACCAACATGAGGAGGATTATTTAAAACATGCCACCTAAACCTCATCTGCCCATCCCATTCCGTGAACTTCACTTTTAGCCTCACACCTCTTTCGATCCAACAATTAACCACCTCCACTATGGCTACTTCTACTTTGTTTTTTAAGGAAACTAATGGCATATCCTTATCTTTAAATATCCTTCTATTGCATTTTTTCCAAATTTCCTAGATAATAATAGAGAGACTAGTAATCCAAAATCAATTTAGCAATCCTGGCCAGGGTCTAATAGGCCAAGCAAGAAAATGGCTCAATATATCATTAGACAATGCGGTTATCCAACCTAATTTGGTGCATATCCATATACAACACTCCTGTGAGAAAGGGTAGCCTAAAAAGAGATGATCAATGTTCTTCTCTGATTTCCTACAAAGGACACACCAAGAAGGCCCTTCATAGCCTAGTCTCTTGATTTTTTTTGCTGTTAAAATCCTTTTTTGAAGCACTACCCAAGCAAATATTCTTCCTCTTGGGACACACTATTTGTTCCAATAGAGGGAAATGAGAATTTATATGTTCTCCATCTCTGTAATACTAGCAACTACTCTGTATCCATCCTTAGCATTGAATAGTTTGTTTTTGGAACCTGCCCATATAAGTTTTTCTGTCCCTCTCCTGAAAAGGACTTTTCTTTGATCCAAAGTCCTCTTTAGGATGTTTGATTCACCTATAGGAATGGGGAGAGAAGATAAATCTTTCCATTTCCATCTAATGGATGGATCATTCTAGGAGAATATCACATAATCCTTTACCCTGCCACCCCACCTACCTTTAAGATGGATCTTTGTGAAGCCCATTGATAACACACTATCAAGATTGGGATAAACCCCTAAAGAATCCTCCCAAAACAAAACCATTCCTCCATCCTAAACATCCCAAGTCACAAGTTCTGAAATGATAGATCTGCAGCCCAACATGAAGTTCCATACCCTAGACCCTTTGGGTGGATGGGTAATTTTCACTATTTTAGAGGAATCATCACTATTTAGATACTTTGCTTACAAGATTTTTACCCATTTCAAATGAGGTTCCTAGGGCATCTTCCATACTAATTTTTCTCCAAATACCTTGTTTTGGTGGGTTTGATTTCATAGGCTTGCTTCTCCTTTATCCTTAGGTTTACAAACCTTGTCCCAAGCAATGAGAGCTAATTTATCTTTGTCTGTTGTCCCTTGCCATAAAAAACATCTTATTTTATGAATCATTTCATTATTTACTCTTGACGAGAGTGCCAAATATGATAATAGATATATTAGAATGGAAGAAAGGACCATTTTTAGTAAAATCAACTTGCCTACCTAAGAGAGCCACCATCTTTTCCAAGAATTCAATCTTTTATCCATTTTAACCTTAAGAGGGTCCCAAAACTTCATGTTTTTAAGGCCCTTATCTATTGGCAAACCCAAATAATCACATGGTAGTGACCCCCTCTTAAATTTCAAGATGTTTAGAATTTCCATTCCCTTCCTCAGTGGAGTTGAAAGGAAAAATACTTTCGACTTGGTTTGATTGGCTTCTTGGCCCAATGATTTGGCATATGATGCTAGTATCCTCCTAAAGGATTGAGCCTTTACATTATTAGCTTCTCCAAACAACATTGTATCATTTATGAACTATTGATGGGTAACTTAAATATTTATTGCAACTATAATGCCATCCAATTGTCCCTGGCTTTGAAGGTTTCAAATTACCTGTCCAAGATCTTCAGCCATTATGATGAACAAGAATGGGGAGATTGGATCCCCCTATCTCAAACCTATAGAAACTTTGAAGAATCCTTTCAAAGAGTCATTGATGAGGATTGAGTATCTAGTTTCAAAATACATTCAAAGATCCAACTAACCCACTATCTATCAAATCCAAAAGCCTCCAAAACCTTGCATAGAAATCTCTAGTCCACCTTATCATAAGCCTTCCTATTATCCAATTTAATAAGCATCCCTAAATTCTTGGTATTTTATAAGGAGTGAATGACCTCCTGAGCAATAATAACCCCATCCAAGATGGATCTTCCAAGAATAAACCTTGTTTTTTCTTCTGATATGATGCTAGGAAGCAATAGTTTTACCCTATTGGCTAGGACCTTTGTCATGATATTGTAGAGTGTATTGTAAAGGGAAATGGGTCTAAAGTCTTCCAACTTAGACACTTTTTTTTCTTGGGGATAAGGAAAATGAATGTGTTGTTGATCTCTTTAAGCATATTTCATGAATTCCTAGCCACTTCTAGAGCATCAGTTAGTTCTTAGCTAAGGAAATGCCAACAAACCTAAAAATAACTAATGGGAAAGCCATCTAGACCTGGAGCTTTGTCTGGGTGAAGCTGCTTGAGGGCCCCTTCACTTCTTCTAAATAAAATTTTCCATTTAACACTCTATTTTTATCTTTATTAACTATTCTAGGAATGTGTTGTAGCAAGTCTTGTTGAGCAGCAAGAATGGAGCCTTCACTATTGTTCAAAAGAGTATGAAATTACTCAAAGATGTAAATTATGATTTCTTAAGGGTCTTCAATATGGGAACCATCATCCCTATCCAAACTATGAACCTTGTTGATAGCCCTTCTCTGCTTAGTGATGTTATGAAAGAATTTGGTGTTCTTGTCTCCCACCTCTATCCAGTTTTCTTTGGACTTTTGATTCCAAAAAATTTCCTCTTTTGAAAGAATATCTTCATATTCCCCCATCATCTCCTTCTCCCTTAGATAACTATATTGATACATTCTTAATGACTTCTTCATTAATATTAGATACATTCACTTTAACTCTATCCTTTGACTAAAAAATATTCTTAAAATGATGACTGTTCCACTCTAAAAGTCTATGCTTTACATGTTTTAGCCTTGATAGAAAATAGAACAATTTGGAACCCTAAAAATCTTCTTCTAACCACCATCCTTACACCAAGGGAATTTTTTTTTCATCCTTTAGCCACATATTCTTGAATTTGAACTGAAATCTCACAAGCTTCTTATCCTCAATGATATTAAGCAAGATTGGGAAATGGTCAGACCCTGAGCAAGGTAATATGTCTGATTTTAAAATGTGAGGAAAGGAAGATAAATCCCAACCAAAAAAGAACCGATCAATTTTTTTTGTGATGTTTCTAAACCTAGATCTTCTATTGTTCCAAGTATAGGTCTCTCTTCCAAATTTAATCTCCAACAAATTATTCCTAGACACCCAATCACAAAAGTCTTCTGTGATTGCCTAGGCCTAGAAATCCCAACTTTTTTGCCCTAACTATGTAAAGTGGCATTTAAGTCACCCCCAATGATTGTATGAAGAAGAAGAGAGTGGGTTCTCAAAAATATATTTGAATCTATCCACAACTCCCTCTTGTTAATGCAGGTTGAAGGCCCATACACATTTATAAGTAGAAATTGGGATTTTGAGGAAACAGATTTAATCTATCCTCCCATCTAATATTTCCCCAACCCTAAAGGTTCAAAAGTCACCTCAACCTAATTCCAAAGAATGGCCAAACCACCAAAATCGCCTTTCGCTTGGACTGCTACATGCTTCTAGTTTTTACAACTAATAAAAAAGGAATCCATTTCATTTGTTCTAAGTTTTGTTTCTTAAAGTAGGATAAATTCTATCTTGGTTAAGTAAATCCTATGCTTAACCAAGAACTTTTATTTAGGGGCATTAAGGCCCCTAACATTCCATGATAAAATCCTCATGGTGCCTTGGGAAGGGGACCTCCCTTCCCATAATCCATTAGAGTTTTTATTTTAAGTTACCCTTTTGCTTCACCATCCTAACTCCTGAGAACACTCAAGGATCTTCTCCCTACTTTTAAAAATTAAATTGCTCCCACAATCTAGTTTGATCTTATTGGAAGTGATTTGAAGAATACTTAGCTTGGTCTGATCTTTTTGAACATTACCTATTGGAGGAAGTTCATTTTATATTACCTCAAGCTCCCCTTCCTCCAACAACTCTTGTATGAGAACTTGTCTGTTGAAATCCATTCCTAGATTGAAAAGTGGCCCCTGCACCCCTAAATTGTTACCATCTCCAAAATTCCCAAGGATTTTGTTGAAAATGTTTAACTTAGAGGGCTCCTCGACCCCTCTAGGGCTTTCTAGTGCTTTTGCCTTGTATGTCTCATCTTTTGCACTCATCTCTCCCACACCAAACACAACCAACTTGATATTAATTTTGTCTGATTCTACAATGGTCATAGACCCCAAACCCTCCAACTGCTAATTGATATCTTGATGTAGACTCTT
>JARHVA010003387.1:1792500-2019053 GCA_037957365.1 Torreya grandis
GTTTGGGATAGTTAGGCAAAGGAGAAGATGGAGTGTTTTAGGATGACACTATACCAATCTAATGATGATATAGATAAGGACATAAGAAAGGTATGGAGGATGATAATGTCATCATGGGAAATCATGTAACATGCATGCCTAAATTCTCTTAAATGTTGTTGGGGGTCCTCCTTGCTTTAAAATTTAGAGAATTTTGGCAATTCCCATTGTAGGGGATATGGTTAGAGAGAGATAGATGGATGGATGGGTTCATTTAAAATTTAGTCATAAGAGATAAGGTTATGTGACCCTAAGATGGATGACTCAAGGTTATTCATCTTTTCCATTATCATCTTGACCAAGTCCATTTGGGGTTGTTGGGTTGGATAGGTATATGACATGTTTTATTGGGGCTGGGTGACATGGGAAGAACTAGTGGATGGTTGGGATGATGTTATGTGTGTGTGTGTGAGGTCATGTAAAGTTGGGTGGAAGGTGAAGGTATGCATAATCATGTGTTAAAAATATATTGATAAGATGTCATGGGTATGTGTTGGAAGGTTGAGGTTGGGGGGTTTATGTGTGGCATCGAAGTAATTAGTGGGTTAGTTGGTTGAAGGTTGATAGTGACCAAAGTGTTTATAGGGGGAAGTGTTTATGGCATGGAGAGCACTATATTTTTAGATTTATTTGTGGTTAAGGTATTTGTTTCTATCAAAGGGAGGATGGAAGTAGAAGTGGAGGATAATGCCATAGTAGGTGGGGTGTAGGTGATTCAGGGTAGGGTTGAACCCACTTGGGTTGTGACAAGAAGTGTTTCGTTGGGGGGTGGAAGGTTGGTTTTGGATTTAGTAGATGGGATTTTAGAATTGGTGTGGGTAAAAAATGGTTGGGTTGATGTGGTACCCACCATAAGGTGGGGTGACATACCAAGAGAGGGTTCGATAGAGGAAATTGAAGCAAAAGGGGTGTGGTGTGGCATGGTATTGAGGTAGTGCTATAAAGCCACTTGATTATTATCAAGGAAGGAAACAAAGTTAGGATCCATTTAGATATGATTAGGACCTTATAAGGAGAGGGATAAGGGGAAATATCAATGTGAGGGGAACTCTCAATGTCTGAGGTATCCTCCATAGGTGTGGAATAAGATAGGGGCTGATTAACTTGATTTCTGAGTTGTTGTGTGGTAGTGACCATATGAGAAAATAAGGAATGAAAAGATGAAACTATCAAATAAAACAAGAATCAACCAAAAATATTTCAAATCACTCAACATAAACACTAGAAATGCATTTAGCCTAGGATTAATTTAAAATCAATTTTGGCTTATACCTTAAAGAGTGTGGAGGGGAATTTGGTTTGATATGGATACTAAAAAGGCAATCTATAGTTGGTTTCACATTGTTTAGGTACTAAAAATAAATATCTATGTTGAAATTTAGTACATGGTTTAGTATTGGGGCCTACCCCCTCACTTCACAATCTCGCAGTCATAAGGGTGTCGGGTTCTTAGCCAAGATATGCTAAGTCTAGAGTTTATACTCAACTAGAGAGCTAAGTTGGTTCTCCCCTTGGTGGTCAAATCTATGTGGGATAGATGGGAGGGGTAAGGTTGCCACTAGGTGATAAAATCCTAGTCAATCCTTGTCTCAAGTATTGTTTTGATGTGTTGATTATTTAATGGTTTGGCTTGGTGTGTGAATACAAGTGAAAGCTATGATACAATTACTGTTCCTCCTAGTTACTAAATGAACTAGAATCAACAAGTAATTCAATGGATGCAAAGTGTTTGTTTTAAACCCAAAATAATATTTTATATTTATTTAAATGCAAACAAAATCTATAAATTGAATCTAAATGAAAAATGAAAATGTAAGTCCTAATCCTATGATGATTATTCTTTTTATTTCTTTTAAAGATGCAAGGAAAATAAACTTTAACTTGTCTAAAAATGCAACTAAAACTTGTGTTTTTTAATTTTTTTTAAAGAAATAAAATAAAACTTAATTTTATTAAAAATGAAACTAAAAATGAAACTAAGAATGCAACTAAGAATGTAAGTAAATATGCAACTAAACATGCAATTAAAAATGCAACTAAATGATTTTTTTTAACTAATGCAACTAAATGATTTTTTTTTCACTAATGAAACTAAATTAAATGTTCAATAATGCATTTATAAATGTCTTAAGACAAGTAATGTACCCAATAAAACTCAAGGGTCCCACCGGGCATGCCAAATTGTTTCTCTTATTTTTTGCTTTTTTCTAAGTGTGTAGAGTAGAAACTAGTTATGAAGGGTGTGTAGAAAAACTTGTTAAAATGCACACATTGAATCCAGATGATTGTGAATAACTCTTCTTTAGTTACTTAAAAATACCTGAAAATAATAAAACACTATCACACATTTGTTTGTTAGATAAGGATATGGGTGGATTGCCTAGCGTAAGCTAGATCTTAGAAGCGAAAGCTTTCTAAGAGGCTATCAATCCACCTGCTTTTAACACTTAAGTTTGATAGATAAAAATGAATGAAATATGTATTTAAAATATAAAACTGAAATTAAATAAATAAAATAACCTAAATTTAATTAATTAAAACTAAATGCTTTGCTAAGATGATTAAACTAAAGCAAATAGTCTGAATAATTAAAATTACTAGAAATTAGCTAAAATCAAAGTTTTGGTTCTTAGTTTGGTGAAATAGCAAGGTCAAAAGAGTGATGTGGTTGGGGTTGAAAAATGGTTGATATGGAAATTTTTTAAGGGATGAAGGTTGGAAAGGATAAGGCAATAAATGATTAAGGTGGAAAAAGGGTAAGGGGATAAAGAGAGTGAAGATTGTAAAGAGGGAAATGGGAGAAGAGGTAAATGGATAAAGGGGAAAGGAAAATGAAGAGGTTAAGGGGAATGGATATGGAGGCCAATAGAATAAGAAGGCCAAAGGGTGGGTTTGTAATTCAATAAATAATAGGTCAAGAGGGATAAGAAATTAAATTGCAACAAATAAAACCAAGGTTACCTTCCAAGCTTGAAGAAGAATGTTAATGAAGATGTTGGTGTTGATTTTGTTGAAGCAATTTTGGCAGAAATTTGACATAACTTCAATGTTTTGGATATTATCTCCAAGATGATGATGATATCCCTTAAAATTATTAACTCCTTAAAAAACTTGTAACAAAAATGTTAACAACAAAAGACTAACTTCCAACCTAACCTTGGGTGAAGGAGAGGGGGATATTTATAGCATTTTTGTGTGAAGAAACATGGGAAAATAGAGGAATATTGAAGCAATTAGAATTTATCTAAGTGGTTCATGTTTTAGTCAAGGTGAGGTTGGTGGGGATTCCAATGTGGGTTTAAAAATCTTCCACTTTTCACATGAATCCAAGTTTGAATGGAAATCATGCACATGGATTTGAATAAGACTGAAGACCTTTTACCACCCTTATTTGTCTTCATCTAAATGTGGCACCATTTTCCATGTGAGGGGATAAAAATACCAAGGTGAGGTTGGTGGGGATTCCAATGTGGGTTGGAAACTCTCCCATTTGGGTTGGGGGGCCTCCATTTGGGTTAAAACGTTAAAGATGGGTGCCCTTTGTCTTTCCTAAAGTCTTAAAGAGGTAGGTATCTCTTTTAAAATGTAATTTCATGTGGTCAGACAAAAATACATGTTTAATAATGACCTCTTAAGAGTAAATTCACCACATTTTAAGGTGGGGCCCTTGTGATGCTTGAATGAGGTCATCAAGCACTTTGGGAAGGGTCCCAAGTGGGGTACGATGTCCCACATGAAGCCACATTATTTCTAAGCCATGTCACTTTCCATATCACTTGCCAAATCACCTCCTATGTCACTTGACATGTCACATTCCAAGTCACTTATCATGTCACATGCCATGTCACTTTCCATGTCATCATGAATAGTAATAGTGGGTCCCACAGTGAATAGTGATGGTGAATAGTACTTTCATATAGTGATTTTGAATGATATTTGTGACTAGGAAAATAATGATTTGGTTGGTTAAGAGGGATTTTTGGAAGGCTTAAGAAGTTTTAGGGGCTTTCAAGGCATTTAGGTATCAAAAAATATAAGTGTGCAATTTTATTGTGTCTACAAGAAGCCACAAAGTACTTGAGATGCAAATAAGGGTCACCAATCCCATAAAACAATAATTTGTTTGGCACTGTGAAATCATGAGGCAATATTAATTTAACATTTTTTAATACTATGGGACTTCCATATATAGTATTGGAATAAACCTAAGACTAGTATGCATTTATTTATAGGGTTTGGTAATTTAAATTTTCTTTTAGGGCACATATTGCATGCATTAGTGACAAAATTTCTTGTGAAGGTATGTCAATATTCTTAAGGGGTTCATTCAATAATTGAATATTATCCTTGATAATAGCCATATGTATACTATTCCTCATGGGTTGGGAAGATGATGTTTTACACTCACAAACCCTAGGGGAATCTAATATTAATTTTCAATAACATGTAAAGTATTTGCATAAATTAAAAATGTAGATATTAAATCTGAATTATATAACACATTAGTATTTTACACTTGGAAAGTACCTCTCATGGTTGTATCTTTTAGTTCATAGACCTTCTCACTATCGAAAGTCTTGAATACACTATCTCTTGTGTATATTACTTATATTTTAGTTTGAACATATGTTATTATGATGACTGAGCCTTCTATGCTTCTCAAAATGCTATAAATCTAATTATTATCATCCTTTGTAAGTTTTGGACTTGTATCTATTTTTTAGCTTCCTAGACACTTGCATCCTAGCCAGAAACCTATGTCAATAATGTCCTATGATGAAATAAGTGTCCAATGCCCTAAATTCATTCAATTTTCAATTTTAATGTGTCCTCATGGTTGGATTGAGTTCTTTAATGTAAGGTATTTCCTAAAAATATTGGTGTATATGCATGCTCAATCCTTATTCATACCTCACCAAGAAACTTCATATCTCTCATAAGAAAACTTACCAAAAGAATTCAATCAAGCATTAAAATAAGAAAAGCTTCCCTATTATTTCCTATTTAAATGCTAGTAATAGGGACAATCCATATACAAGTTTGAAGTATTGAAGGGGTAGCCAATGAATCCTATTTTCCAAGCTACAATCTTGGTCATTATATGTAATTTTTTTCCACATATTGCACCCTTGTGCACACACAAGCCAACACATAGGGGAGAACTACATCAGTCTAAGGCACTATTTAGACTAGTGGTTAAGTATAAAAAACCCATTGACATAGGGGTATTTAGGGTTAACTCGACACTGTGATCACACTAAGTCATTTTTCTTGTAGTCACTATAAAGATGAGGAACTAGGGTTTGATCATTTGACAAGGAGAAATAACCTATGAGTAGATATGAGTAAAATAGATTAAAGGTTATATAAAACCTAGAAGGTTATATGTGGTTGCATCCATATCTAGTTAATATTCTATACTAGAGACTTGCATCCAAGTTAGAGACTAGCATCGACGTAATTGTCTAGATTTGATGCAATCATTCAAAGCCATAAAATATAAAATTCTAGAATGTAATAATTGTTCTAGAATATTAATCCAATATAATTATATCATATTCCATATAAGATCTACATGCACATAGTAAATCAACTAAGTACTCTTATTTTCTATTTATTACAATACTAATTGATAGTTGTGCTTACTATTTTTAACATATCTCAACATTTAAATTTAGAATATTGTTTATCTAAGTTTATAATTAATTGGGCTGATGTAGATCTATTTATCACTCTTATGCTTATTCATTTCTATATTCTTAACCCTATACTATATTGTTCCATCTCAATTTAGGGTTAAACATTTGGTGAACCTGACCTATGTGAATGCAAAAAAATTCTAATTCCTAGAGTTTTCAATCAGTTAGGGTTTTAATTTGATGTAATTTGTTTCAAATTCTAAAATTTTCATTTGTAAGAAATGGAAAATGTTAATAAAAAGAATAATTTTTAAATGGAAGATAAATAAACATTAGTCACTCATCTTAATAACAACAAAAGCTCAATGGATGCATTTTTATATGTTACAAAAGATGAAATTAACAAACATGCTAAGGTTAAGGCATATTCACTTACTGATGGTGAATCCTTAGGTGGTGCTACAATTGATTCCATACCAATAAATATCCCAATATATAGTGTGGGAATGGATTATGTCTTCTAACCTTTGTTCCCCAAAATTACTATTACTATATCTTACATGAAAAACATTAATACTTCAATCCAATTACCAGTTTCAATGCCTATATCCACTCAAACTATGGGTATACCTCCTTTGGTGAATTATAAAACTTAAAAATTTAATGGACAAGATATACAATATCTTGTCCAAACTATAAATTTTTTACAAGCCAAAAATACAAATATTGAACAAAATTATATGAAATCACCTTATGCTATTGATTCACAAGAGGTGTTGCATAAACTTGTTGCACCTGAAATATATTTGAACCCCTTTCTAACTAGATTTATTGCACCCAAATTCACATTTTATGATGGCAAGGGTGATACTAAATAACATCTTTGATATTTATATGCAACATGCCTTGATTATGCCTACAATCATAAAATTTTGACTAAACTATTTCCAAGGAACGTCAAGGACTATATTCTAAGGTGATTCGATGAATTACCAATATAATTAGTAAAAGAATTCAAACCCCTTGCAGATCATTTTTTGGCACACTTATCTATCAATATTACCAAAAATATTTCCTATGACCAAATTGCAAAGATCAAACAAGGAACCAATAAACCTATCAAATAATATTATTTAATATACAAGATAATATTGGATATAATGACCAATCGAATGGCAAATTAAGAACTTAAAGACATATTTAAGCAAAGTTTACTTGCTCCATTACATGAGCCCATTATTTTCAAAAAGTTCAAATAGTTCAATGATTTATGCCATATTATTCATGATTGTGAAATGAAACTTATCTCATTAAAAAAACTTAAGTATGTAGCTAATACACTGACTACATCAAATAACATGGGAATATCAAACCAAGTTATAAGGTGAAGCCCATAGACGATAAAAAGGAAACAAATACTATAGTTAATATGGTGTCAAAATAAATTAATCAGATTATCTTATCCAATACACCAAGGAGAAAATTTACATGCTTATCCGAGTCTCCAACTTTGTTACTTTTGAAGATTGTGGAGTGTCACCTCATATATTTCCCTCATCTTATAGAGGTTGATATGAGTTGAACTAGATTTATTGCACCAAAATTCACATTTTATGATGGCAAGGGTGATACTAAATAACATCTTTGATATTTATATGCAACATGCCTTGATTATGCCTACAATCATAAAATTTTGACTAAACTATTTCCAAGGAACGTCAAGGACTATATTCTAAGGTGATTCGATGACTTACCAATATAATTAGTAAAAGAATTCAAACCCCTTGCAGATCATTTTTTGGCACACTTATCTATCAATATTACCAAAAATATTTCCTATGACCAAATTGCAAAGATCAAACAAGGAACCAATAAACCTATCAAATAATATTATTTAATATACAAGATAATATTGGATATAATGACCAATCGAATGGCAAATTAAGAACTTAAAGACATATTTAAGCAAAGTTTACTTGCTCCATTACATGAGCCCATTATTTTCAAAAAGTTCAAATATTTCAATGATTTATGCCATATTATTCATGATTGTGAAATGAAACTTATCTCATTAAAAAAACTTAAGTATGTAGCTAATACACTGACTACATCAAATAACATGGGAATATCAAACCAAGTTATAAGGTGAAGCCCATAGACGATAAAAAGGAAACAAATACTATAGTTAATATGGTGTCAAAATAAATTAATCAGATTATCTTATCCAATACACCAAGGAGAAAATTTACATGCTTATCCGAGTCTCCAACTTTGTTACTTTTGAAGATTGTGGAGTGTCACCTCATATATTTCCCTCATCTTATAGAGGTTGATATGAGTTGAGCTAGATTTATTGCACCCAAATTCACATTTTATGATGGCAAGGGTGATACTAAATAACATCTTTGATATTTATATGCAACATGCCTTGATTATGCCTACAATCATAAAATTTTGACTAAACTATTTCCAAGGAACGTCAAGGACTATATTCTAAGGTGATTCGATGAATTACCAATATAATTAGTAAAAGAATTCAAACCCCTTGCAGATCATTTTTTGGCACACTTATCTATCAATATTACCAAAAATATTTCCTATGACCAAATTGCAAAGATCAAACAAGGAACCAATAAACCTATCAAATAATATTATTTAATATACAAGATAATATTGGATATAATGACCAATCGAATGGCAAATTAAGAACTTAAAGACATATTTAAGCAAAGTTTACTTGCTCCATTACATGAGCCCATTATTTTCAAAAAGTTCAAATATTTCAATGATTTATGCCATATTATTCATGATTGTGAAATGAAACTTATCTCATTTAAAAAACTTAAGTATGTAGCTAATACACTGACTACATCAAATAACATGGGAATATCAAACCAAGTTATAAGGTGAAGCCCATAGACGATAAAAAGGAAACAAATACTATAGTTAATATGGTGTCAAAATAAATTAATCAGATTATCTTATCCAATACACCAAGGAGAAAATTTACATGCTTATCCGAGTCTCCAACTTTGTTACTTTTGAAGATTGTGGAGTGTCACCTCATATATTTCCCTCATCTTATAGAGGTTGATATGAGTTGAACTAGATTTATTGCACCCAAATTCACATTTTATGATGGCAAGGGTGATACTAAATAACATCTTTGATATTTATATGCAACATGCCTTGATTATGCCTACAATCATAAAATTTTGACTAAACTATTTCCAAGGAACGTCAAGGACTATATTCTAAGGTGATTCGATGACTTACCAATATAATTAGTAAAAGAATTCAAACCCCTTGCAGATCATTTTTTGGCACACTTATCTATCAATATTACCAAAAATATTTCCTATGACCAAATTGCAAAGATCAAACAAGGAACCAATAAACCTATCAAATAATATTATTTAATATACAAGATAATATTGGATATAATGACCAATCGAATGGCAAATTAAGAACTTAAAGACATATTTAAGCAAAGTTTACTTGCTCCATTACATGAGCCCATTATTTTCAAAAAGTTCAAATATTTCAATGATTTATGCCATATTATTCATGATTGTGAAATGAAACTTATCTCATTAAAAAAACTTAAGTATGTAGCTAATACACTGACTACATCAAATAACATGGGAATATCAAACCAAGTTATAAGGTGAAGCCCATAGACGATAAAAAGGAAACAAATACTATAGTTAATATGGTGTCAAAATAAATTAATCAGATTATCTTATCCAATACACCAAGGAGAAAATTTACATGCTTATCCGAGTCTCCAACTTTGTTACTTTTGAAGATTGTGGAGTGTCACCTCATATATTTCCCTCATCTTATAGAGGTTGATATGAGTTGAACTAGATTTATTGCACCCAAATTCACATTTTATGATGGCAAGGGTGATACTAAATAACATCTTTGATATTTATATGCAACATGCCTTGATTATGCCTACAATCATAAAATTTTGACTAAACTATTTCCAAGGAACGTCAAGGACTATATTCTAAGGTGATTCGATGAATTACCAATATAATTAGTAAAAGAATTCAAACCCCTTGCAGATCATTTTTTGGCACACTTATCTATCAATATTACCAAAAATATTTCCTATGACCAAATTGCAAAGATCAAACAAGGAACCAATAAACCTATCAAATAATATTATTTAATATACAAGATAATATTGGATATAATGACCAATCGAATGGCAAATTAAGAACTTAAAGACATATTTAAGCAAAGTTTACTTGCTCCATTACATGAGCCCATTATTTTCAAAAAGTTCAAATATTTCAATGATTTATGCCATATTATTCATGATTGTGAAATGAAACTTATCTCATTAAAAAAATTTAAGTATGTAGCTAATACACTGACTACATCAAATAACATGGGAATATCAAACCAAGTTATAAGGTGAAGCCCATAGACGATAAAAAGGAAACAAATACTATAGTTAATATGGTGTCAAAATAAATTAATCAGATTATCTTATCCAATACACCAAGGAGAAAATTTACATGCTTATCCGAGTCTCCAACTTTGTTACTTTTGAAGATTGTGGAGTGTCACCTCATATATTTCCCTCATCTTATAGAGGTTGATATGAGTTGAACTAGATTTATTGCACCCAAATTCACATTTTATGATGGCAAGGGTGATACTAAATAACATCTTTGATATTTATATGCAACATGCCTTGATTATGCCTTCAATCATAAAATTTTGACTAAACTATTTCCAAGGAACGTCAAGGACTATATTCTAAGGTGATTCGATGACTTACCAATATAATTAGTAAAAGAATTCAAACCCCTTGCAGATCATTTTTTGGCACACTTATCTATCAATATTACCAAAAATATTTCCTATGACCAAATTGCAAAGATCAAACAAGGAACCAATAAACCTATCAAATAATATTATTTAATATACAAGATAATATTGGATATAATGACCAATCGAATGGCAAATTAAGAACTTAAAGACATATTTAAGCAAAGTTTACTTGCTCCATTACATGAGCCCATTATTTTCAAAAAGTTCAAATATTTCAATGATTTATGCCATATTATTCATGATTGTGAAATGAAACTTATCTCATTAAAAAAACTTAAGTATGTAGCTAATACACTGACTACATCAAATAACATGGGAATATCAAACCAAGTTATAAGGTGAAGCCCATAGACGATAAAAAGGAAACAAATACTATAGTTAATATGGTGTCAAAATAAATTAATCAGATTATCTTATCCAATACACCAAGGAGAAAATTTACATGCTTATCCGAGTCTCCAACTTTGTTAATTTTGAAGATTGTGGAGTGTCACCTCATATATTTCCCTCATCTTATAGAGGTTGATATGAGTTGAACTAGATTTATTGCACCCAAATTCACATTTTATGATGGCAAGGGTGATACTAAATAACATCTTTGATATTTATATGCAACATGCCTTGATTATGCCTACAATCATAAAATTTTGACTAAACTATTTCCAAGGAACGTCAAGGACTATATTCTAAGGTGATTCGATGAATTACCAATATAATTAGTAAAAGAATTCAAACCCCTTGCAGATCATTTTTTGGCACACTTATCTATCAATATTACCAAAAATATTTCCTATGACCAAATTGCAAAGATCAAACAAGGAACCAATAAACCTATCAAATAATATTATTTAATATACAAGATAATATTGGATATAATGACCAATCGAATGGCAAATTAAGAACTTAAAGAGATATTTAAGCAAAGTTTACTTGCTCCATTACATGAGCCCATTATTTTCAAAAAGTTCAAATATTTCAATGATTTATGCCATATTATTCATGATTGTGAAATGAAACTTATCTCATTTAAAAAACTTAAGTATGTAGCTAATACACTGACTACATCAAATAACATGGGAATATCAAACCAAGTTATAAGGTGAAGCCCATAGACGATAAAAAGGAAACAAATACTATAGTTAATATGGTGTCAAAATAAATTAATCAGATTATCTTATCCAATACACCAAGGAGAAAATTTACATGCTTATCCGAGTCTCCAACTTTGTTACTTTTGAAGATTGTGGAGTGTCACCTCATATATTTCCCTCATCTTATAGAGGTTGATATGAGTTGAACTAGATTTATTGCACCCAAATTCACATTTTATGATGGCAAGGGTGATACTAAATAACATCTTTGATATTTATATGCAACATGCCTTGATTATGCCTACAATCATAAAATTTTGACTAAACTATTTCCAAGGAACGTCAAGGACTATATTCTAAGGTGATTCGATGACTTACCAATATAATTAGTAAAAGAATTCAAACCCCTTGCAGATCATTTTTTGGCACACTTATCTATCAATATTACCAAAAATATTTCCTATGACCAAATTGCAAAGATCAAACAAGGAACCAATAAACCTATCAAATAATATTATTTAATATACAAGATAATATTGGATATAATGACCAATCGAATGGCAAATTAAGAACTTAAAGACATATTTAAGCAAAGTTTACTTGCTCCATTACATGAGCCCATTATTTTCAAAAAGTTCAAATATTTCAATGATTTATGCCATATTATTCATGATTGTGAAATGAAACTTATCTCATTAAAAAAACTTAAGTATGTAGCTAATACACTGACTACATCAAATAACATGGGAATATCAAACCAAGTTATAAGGTGAAGCCCATAGACGATAAAAAGGAAACAAATACTATAGTTAATATGGTGTCAAAATAAATTAATCAGATTATCTTATCCAATACACCAAGGAGAAAATTTACATGCTTATCCGAGTCTCCAACTTTGTTACTTTTGAAGATTGTGGAGTGTCACCTCATATATTTCCCTCATCTTATAGAGGTTGATATGAGTTGAACTAGATTTATTGCACCCAAATTCACATTTTATGATGGCAAGGGTGATACTAAATAACATCTTTGATATTTATATGCAACATGCCTTGATTATGCCTACAATCATAAAATTTTGACTAAACTATTTCCAAGGAACGTCAAGGACTATATTCTAAGGTGATTCGATGAATTACCAATATAATTAGTAAAAGAATTCAAACCCCTTGCAGATCATTTTTTGGCACACTTATCTATCAATATTACCAAAAATATTTCCTATGACCAAATTGCAAAGATCAAACAAGGAACCAATAAACCTATCAAATAATATTATTTAATATACAAGATAATATTGGATATAATGACCAATCGAATGGCAAATTAAGAACTTAAAGACATATTTAAGCAAAGTTTACTTGCTCCATTACATGAGCCCATTATTTTCAAAAAGTTCAAATATTTCAATGATTTATGCCATATTATTCATGATTGTGAAATGAAACTTATCTCATTAAAAAAACTTAAGTATGTAGCTAATACACTGACTACATCAAATAACATGGGAATATCAAACCAAGTTATAAGGTGAAGCCCATAGACTTTAAAGGAAACAAATACTATAGTTAATATGGTGTCAAAATAAATTAATCAGATTATCTTATCCAATACACCAAGGAGAAAATTTACATGCTTATCCGAGTCTCCAACTTTGTTACTTTTGAAGATTGTGGAGTGTCACCTCATATATTTCCCTCATCTTATAGAGGTTGATATGAGTTGAACTAGATTTATTGCACCCAAATTCACATTTTATGATGGCAAGGGTGATACTAAATAACATCTTTGATATTTATATGCAACATGCCTTGATTATGCCTACAATCATAAAATTTTGACTAAACTATTTCCAAGGAACGTCAAGGACTATATTCTAAGGTGATTCGATGACTTACCAATATAATTAGTAAAAGAATTCAAACCCCTTGCAGATCATTTTTTGGCACACTTATCTATCAATATTACCAAAAATATTTCCTATGACCAAATTGCAAAGATCAAACAAGGAACCAATAAACCTATCAAATAATATTATTTAATATACAAGATAATATTGGATATAATGACCAATCGAATGGCAAATTAAGAACTTAAAGACATATTTAAGCAAAGTTTACTTGCTCCATTACATGAGCCCATTATTTTCAAAAAGTTCAAATATTTCAATGATTTATGCCATATTATTCATGATTGTGAAATGAAACTTATCTCATTAAAAAAACTTAAGTATGTAGCTAATACACTGACTACATCAAATAACATGGGAATATCAAACCAAGTTATAAGGTGAAGCCCATAGACGATAAAAAGGAAACAAATACTATAGTTAATATGGTGTCAAAATAAATTAATCAGATTATCTTATCCAATACACCAAGGAGAAAATTTACATGCTTATCCGAGTCTCCAACTTT
This sequence comes from Torreya grandis, assembly GCA_037957365.1. NCBI lineage: Eukaryota > Viridiplantae > Streptophyta > Pinopsida > Cupressales > Taxaceae > Torreya > Torreya grandis. Next base: position 1,806,538 of record JARHVA010003387.1, read on the forward strand.
GTTACTTTTGAAGATTGTGGAGTGTCACCTCATATATTTCCCTCATCTTATAGAGGTTGATATGAGTTGACCTATACCAAAAATATATGATTGAAATAATTATTGTGACTATCATCAAGGCCTTAGGCATTATAAAAACTAATGCTTTACCTTGAAACATAAGATCTAAGACCTTATGGATGACCAAAAAATTACATTTGATGATACTCTAAAGGAATCAAGTTCACAACCTGATGATCACCATAATCATAATATATTTAATTATCCTTTGTATGACCATTCTAAGAAGGATCCAAAAGTGAAATTGGCATATAATGCAGATCCTCCTCCATCACATTATGATAACCTATTAGATGGGATTATTGGTACTTATATGAGACATTCACTTCCTATGGCTCATATAACTTCTATTACTTTAAAAGATAATGAAATTGTGGATGATGACTCAAATATTCATTCCTTATTCATTAGAACATACCTTCATCAATAACCTATACATAATGTTATGATTGATAATGTTGCAAGCAAGAATGTTTTCACCATGACATTACTTATACATTTGGGCTATACACATGATGATTTGCATCATTTGAATAAAATAGTTAGAGCATTTGATGGGACCTCACAACAAGTTCTTAGTGTGATTGACTTAATTTTATAGGTGTATCCAACACATGTGGTAACTACCTTTTTTTATTATACTTTACATGAGTGTCTTTGATATGTTATTAAGATAACCTTGGATACATACACTTCATGTAATACCTTGTACAATGCATGTGTGTGTTAAATACATTCATGCCAATTTGGTAATCATAGTTTTTAGAATTACTTATGAGCATCCACTAGAATAGGATAAATTTATACCTATATACTTAATTATAACACCTACTAAGGTTAATAATCTATCAAAGTTTAAGTAATAGGCAATCTAATTTCCTAGACAACTAGTACTTGAGAGACCATTACATTAGAGACACATATTAGATTCTATGAAACCCTCATCTACTCTTACACATCATATTTAGTTATATAGAGTATCCAAACATGTTATTATTTATGATATTCCAAATAAACCACATATCACTCAATGATGGGTTCCATGAACCCCTATTCCTTCTATTATTTCCTCATGACCACAAAGTCTTATTATACATATTTAGAGCATCATAATCCTACAGTACTAGATATTACACCTATACATGATTCTTGGTAGTACCACCAGTTTATTACACTAGGTTATGAGTGGGGAGATACCTATGACTATCATTTGGATGGGATCATAAGATAGGCATTTTCTTTAAAATATTCTAAAAATTCCAAAAGAAATAAAAAAGTCAAAAATCTAATTTTTTTTAGTATTTACATATTTTCTTAGCTTCTTGACATATATGTTGTTAGTTTCATTTTGATAGATAACATATCATATATCTCTATATACACATATGTTTCAGGCATCTTTTGGGTGTCATACAGGTATACTCAAGCACATGATCTATGTACTTTTAGATGTTAGGCCTTCCCTCTACTCATGTCATATGGACATTGGGGTAATCCACTTATTTGATCATGATACATCCATGATACAATATTCTATGATCATTTTCCATTATCATGTTTTAGATTATATATTTACACATACCTTTATCCATGCATATATCTTTCACAGTGTACTTGATATGCTAAGTACTTAACATTTTTTACTAACATATATATCCAGGGACTAGTCTGATATGTTTATGATGGTTTCTTATGTTCCATGTTTTCATTTTATTCACTTCCTTAAGTGTCTTGACTTATTTGATATTGTCTTTCTTTTTTGATCATTTGAATATGCTCCCTTATTTGTGGCCCTCATGCCTTTGTTCACTTATTTTGAAATTTGAATATGTCATTAATTATTGTATGGATATTTGAATATGTCATTTATTTCCTTATGGAAATTTTACTAAGTCACATCCCTTCGATTATGTGGCATTTGAACATGCCCCTTATTCGAGGTTTTATCAGACCATTTCTTTTTGATTTTATTTTGAGTGCTTTTGTGTGTGTGTGTGTGTTTAATTGCTTATTGAAATTATACTATTACTATTTATAAAATTCCATGATAAATATCATACATATTAGGGCTTGATGTGATCACATTCTATGTGATTTAATGATATATTTACCTAAGACATGTTTCTTCTATATACTACATGATACATTCACAACTTATAAAGTTATCATTTTGAGGTAAGATGACTACCAGTTTCTCCTTTACCTCACCTCAAAAAGGGGGAATATCAATGGGGGAATGTCATAAAGGCATTACCTCCACATTTTTCATAATTTTATATTAAGTGGGGGTATGTTATGAAAACATGTTCTCCAAATTTATACTAATTCTCAGTTTTATATTTTAGTGGGGGCATGCCATGGGAACATGTCTTCCACTCTTGCCCAAAATTTAAATATTAGTACCATTTTTATACTCAAGTTTCATCTTGATACATATATGAGGTTCATATTCCATGTAAAGGGCACTTTAAATTAAAAAATCAAAATCCATTTCAGAGTTCAAATACTTCTATGGACTTTATCACACACTACGATGGAATTTTATGGATTGTTATTGAGTCAATATACTATAGTAGTTGGTTTTATTTTGGTAAGTTTGAGGTGATTAAGTCACTAAATCTTACCAATTTTATATTAGAGTGATTAAATCATTCACCCTCAAAAAATTTATAGTGTAAGTTGACATGGATCAGTCACGCTCACCAGGTTATAAGTATGATTAGGTTGCACAGTTTAGTTAACCTCAAATAATGGGTGGAAAATCAAATTTTATCCAATTTTAGGGGTAATTTATTTATGTATATACCTTTTAAAACATACCAATTTTATTTATATGAAATAATATTTTACTTACCTTTTTGTATTGATCTAGCTCTACTCCTCTACCTTTGATCTTTCCATTTCTTTCTCTTGATCAATGATAGCCTTTTTATTTTTAAGATATATTTGTATACAAAAAATTATTATTTAAATTAAAATACATTATATCTATTATTACTCTTTTCCACTCATCATCATCCATTCATATACCCCTTCCATTTCTATTCTATCCATGTTGGGTTCAAACTACTCATCATAGGCCTCAAAAGCTTAAATCATGCTATCAAGTTTCTTGAATTATTATTTGGGATTAATATTTACTTTTACCTTCATAAAAAAACTCCACACTTATCCAATATAATATTCAAGCCTTAGGTTAAAACTCTCCAAAACAACATTGTCTATCTTGAAGGCTTATTCCTAATAGCCCTCCTAACATTCAAAGCATCTTGGATTGATCAATTGAAAATAATTCCAACTAAAAAAAACATATTTTTAATACCATTTACCTCCATAATAATTCAAACCAAATTTTAAGACTCTACTCATAAGATAAAACTCTTATCTCAATACCCCTTTCCACTAATTAGGTCTCCCAAGCCTAATTCCATGCCATAAAATTAAATACCATAAAATAAAATATAAAATCATCCAAAAAACTCCTTAATTATCTTAATCATGTCAAAATACCTTAAATTACCAAGTTTCATTACTTTTTTATGGTTAGAATTGAACTTATTTAAGTTGTAAGATGAAATCCCTAATACAGGGTTACACAGGTCTGCTTTAGCTCGAGAGCAAACAAATTAGGTTTATTTTAAATTTATTAGGTTTAAATAAATATAATAATTTCATGAGGTATGACCTAATTAATCTGACCTCCTCTATAGGTATATTTCTTGGATCAATCACTAGACTACTATAATATGCAAATATACATAGTTCTGGTTATAAAAGTAGACTATATGTTAGCAAAATGAAATAGATTAAAAATTGAGCCTCCTCAGGGACATATTAACATTTAAAAGGATCATAAAAAATAGGATAATAATTTCATTAATTTCTCAATACAATAATATTTTAATATATCTTATTTCATACCCCAATAACTTCTTTCTTGACCATGTTTTAGCCTAAAACTACTTTTTCTTGGGATTGTGTTACTGGTTCTAGTTTGGATCTTAATATTATAATGGTTATTGGAACCCAATTTTATTAAAATTATAAAAAAATATAATCTCCACACTACATTAATTCAAAACCATTCAATATCACTAAACCACCATCAAGATTACTAGTTAATTTGGACTGTACTTGAAACATAGTTCTCTTTAAAGATTGCATCTACATTATTTCATCAATAGATAAATGACAAGAATTCATATGATTTAAAAGGGGATTTAAAAAATAATAATAATTAATCATCTATAATATCTATAATCCACCTTTATTCTCATGAAACATTCTCTCACTCATTTGTCTCAGTGCTTATACACAAAATTATGTAACACAGACTGAAAATATACTAGTGAACCCAAATTTCATGCCAAAAAGAGCATCAAGAAAATTTAATCCATTCTAATGGAATCCTATAAATAATATTATACACAATATTAGACTCATTTATTGACTTCACAAATATTATGTACGTAGAAACACTATCATTTCCCTACCCTTCATGGGTCATACTCATTCTCTTTCTTTTTCTTCTTTTTTCCTTCTACTTTGGACCTCTACTCTCTATTAACCTTATTAAAAATATATAACTAAATACACACACCATATAAATGAATTTTATTCATTTTTCACCTTCTACATGTAAATATTAACTCCTTCTTTCATGCCCATTAGACATGATATGGCAGTTACATTAAAGTTTCTTAGTCCATATCTTTCTCCTACATAATGTGCACGTAGAAACACCTTTAAACACATTAATAGACATGTATAGGAAATTTAAAATAATTTATTAACATTTACATATCACATCAACCCAAACTATCTCTTCAAATCATAGTTACAACATTCAAATATTCAAATTCCACTTTTGGTAGGAAAACACTAAATGAGCTCAAATTTGAATTCTATGCACACTTAGGACTTCTAATCAATGAAACCATCCCATATTTGACCTATAAAACACATATAAACCCAAAATTGGACTCAATAATGATGATCCTACATCATTTTATTAGAGTTTTTGCCAGGGTTGGAATAATGCGAATGCAATGGTCAAGTGATCACACGAGACGAAGCTAGTGCACACCACAAAGAAGCTAAAGCAAAGTGAAATCATTGAAAGACATAATTTTCAAAAGACAAATAGGATCAAAACCTAATATTCGATTCACATGAGATGGCCACAATGAATAATACATATAGGAGAGCTCATAAGTAACTCCTCCACAAATGGTGGTCAAAGCATCCTAAGAATAGACTATAACTCCTCCACAAAAGGTGGTGACAAGGTGCTAAGAATAGAGAAGTAACTCCCATACCCAAAATAGCCGATCAAAGGAGTTATTTATGACATTCTTATGACACCTATGACACTTCTATGACACACATCTCCACATAAGCTAGCCTATCCCACGAATGTAGGAAAACTCTATGTATGCACAAATATATAATATTCCCTAATTAAATAATAGGGAAAAATAAAAACCTACACTAACACCCCCCCATAAGCATAGCTTAGGTGGGCAGTGTGGAAATATAAAATGGGTCTCGACAACTAGGCCTGATGAGGTACCCATGTAAAAATGCAATCTCCCATAAGATAGAGAAAAGGAGAAAACTTGTAGGAAAAAACTCCCCCTCAAAAGAGAGACATAAAAGAAAATGCCTATTTTGAGAGAGAAAGTGGCCTTCCAACCACTCGTTGGACTCGGCATAGAGTGAGGAATCCAAAGGAGGTCTTTGTGAGGGGTAATTGGCCTCCTGCCAATCCAGGCCTCACCCTTCGTCTTCGATAGGGGAAAACTCAAGGTTTAATTAAAACCCCCAAATTCCCAAAACTTAAAATTGCTCCTAAAAATTCATTTCTTACTCAATTTGATTGAAATAAATTTTGAACAATCAAATTTCAATTGAGAATTTAAGAAAAAAGACATATTTACCAATCAAACTACCTGTTGAGGGCCCACACGAGGCACCAAAAGGAAAAAGTGTGCAATTTTCAAAAAGACAACAGTTTGGACTATTTTCACTGATTTTCACTTGTTGTTTGACTGCTCCACGCAGGTGTATAGACTGTACGATCCATGGCAGTCTTCAAGGTAGATTCCAAACCTCAACTTCACACTTCAAGATCAGTTTCACACCATACATTCAACATCGGCATTCAACAAAATATCCAAACACCTGGGTTAAGGAGATAAGCACCAAAGTGGAAGAGATGACTTTTCAAGAGAGACTAGGCCATGTGGCTCATGTAGCCTTCAAGAAAACTTAAGAGGTTCTCCACATGTTAGATGCCAACACACTAGTTTTTCAAAGTGAGCTTTCTAATAACATCAATGATGTTCCAAGAAAACTTGTAAATTATTTACACACAGGTATGCTCATATACTTCACACAAAGAATGAGTCAAACCTATAGATCTGCATCAAGGCTTATATTCTAGTACAAACATAATGCATGTAAATAACAAAATAGAAGATCCTTTGCAAGCAAATAACTCAATATTTTAGAATAAACTAATAGCATAACCAGACACATGATTATTGGGGTGGCTTTGATACCATATCAGAGTTGTTACCAGGGTCTGAATAATGTGAATGCGATGGTCAAGTGATCACATGAGATGAAGCTGGTACACACCACAAAGAAGCTAAAGCAAAGTGAAATCACTGAAAGAGATAATTTTCAAAAGACAAATAGGAGAAAAACCCAATATTTGATTCACATGAGATGGCCATAATGAAGAATACATATAGGAGAGCTCGTAAGTAACTCCTCCACAAATGGTGATCAAAGCATCCCAAGAACAGACTGTAACTCCTCCACAAAAGGTGGTGATAAGGTGCTAAGAATAGAGAAGTAACTCCCATACCCAAAATAGCTGGTCAAAGGAGTTACTTATGACACCTATGACACATCTATGACACACATCTCCACATAAGCTAGCCTATCCCACGAATGCAGGAAAACTCCATGTATGCACAAATATATAATATTCCCTAATTAAATAATAGGGAAAAATAAAAACCTACACTAACACATTTATCCTCTAATTTTTATATAAATATGCACTTGTAGGTTTTACATTTATCTTAATATCAATTTCAATGATTCATAATGAATCATCTTTCAAAATCAAATTACCAAAAGGCAAGACAATTACATTGATAAATAGGTGTAATATTAACCTTACTCTATTTACGTTTAAACATTTCAAATTATTTTTAATTTAGTTTATATGCAGTAATTATATATTATAACACACTCTTGGTTATAGGTTAGTCACCAAAAAACACTCAAGTTGGACTCATGGAAAGATAAGGTGTGTTATACACACACAAGTAGACATTTATTTTCCTTTGAACTAAAAATTTCATTACTAGATTAAAGGGGAGGAAAATTTAGATACAACATTTTAATTATTTATCACCTTAGTCTTGTAAACTTGGAAATTACCTCTCATGGTTATACCCTTTAGTTCCTAGACCTTCCCACTATTGAAAGGATCGTATCTGCTATCTCTTATGAGCATTGATTATCTCTTAGTCTGATCATTATTATTCTAATGACCAAGTATTATATGCTTCTCAAAATACTATAAATTTTATTTTATCATCCTTTACAAGTTTTGGACATGTACCTATTTTATAGCTTCTTAGACATTTGCATCCTAACTAGACACCTCTGTTGACACTAGTATCCTATGCCAAACTAAGTAACTGGTGCCATAAAGTCATATAATTTGTAATTTTAATGTGTCTTTATGGTTATCCTGAGTGGTTTAATGTGAGATATTTATTTGAAGAATTGGTATATATGCATGATCAATCCTCATTCATATCTCACCTAAAAACTTCATACCTCTCACAAGGCAACTTACCAAAAGCATTTAAGTGAGCAAAATGAGACAACCCATCTACAAGTGTAAATTACTGAAGGAGTGTCCCATGAGTCCCATTTACCAAGTTATAATCTAGGTCATTATATGTACTTTTTTCCCACATATTTCACCATTGTACACACACAAGCCAAAAAATTAAGGGATGACTACATCAATCTGAGGCCCTCTTCAGAGTAGTTGATATGTAGGAAGTACCCATTTACAAAGGGGTCTTTGGGATTAGCTTGACATCGTGAGCCCACTAACCCATTTCCTCTTAAAGTAGTGATTATATAGGTAAAACCATTAAAAAATAGATCTTTGGGGTTAGATTGATACCATGAGGCCGCTAACCCATTTTTCCCATAGTCACTATGAACATGAAGAATTAGGGTTTGATCATTTGACAAGGAGAAATAACCTATGAGTGAAATCTAAGTACACCAGAGCAAAGTTGATAAAAAACCAAAAGGTTCTAAGTAGTCACATCTATATTCAATAAATATGTCATATTAGACACTTGTATCCAAGTTAGATACTAGCATTAACATAACCATCTAGATTTTATGTAGTCATTTGAGGCCACATAATGTTAAATTCCAAAATCTGATGATTGTTCCATAATCTTGATCCAGTCTACTTCCAACATGTTCCATATCATATCTACATGTGTATAGTAAATCAACTAAGTGATTATGTTTTTCATTTATTACAATACTAATCAATAGTTATACTTACTATTTTGGCATATCCTAGCATTTAAATTTAAAATATTATGTATATGAATTTACAATTAATTGGCCTTCTATATATTTATTTATCACACTTGTGCTTATTCATTTCTATATTCTTGACTCTAAACTATGTTGATCCATCTTAATTTAGGGTTAAATAGAAAAATTCACAATTTTTAATTTAAAATCCAATAAAGATGAAGAATTATTGTTCATTTAACTAATTTAAACTATGATAATAATTAGACAATGATAAATTAATGAAACCCTAATAATATCAAAGGTAAATGTAACCTGAATGTAGGAAGAAAATGTGAAAATAAGGTTTGAAATGAGATAATAAAATCCTAATGGAATGATGTTTTAAACCTTAGGTGTATGTACTCAAGAGTCGAGTTAACCAAATATGTTTACCTTAATTCTAGTTTATGCAAAATAAGGATGAACAATTACGTTATGAATATCTCTAAGCATATCTAATAGTAAAGTACATAATCATGTCTACTCTAGTGTCAAAATTAGGAACATAGCTTAATTATAGTGTAATAATGATAAATATAAAGTAAATAAGAGTAAATTAGATGGAATGATCACACCTTGACTATTTTCAGAAATTTGGACTTGGAATATGACTATGTAGACTATCTTCCACATGTTTACAATTTTTGAGCTTCCTAGGTAGACTCATTTATTGCTATGAATTTATCTTAAGTAGAATCACCACTGGATAGATTCATGTGCTAAGTTTATTTATGGCCAATGAGCCTATCTTGCTTAGGTTTATATGACCTACACTCTTTAGGGTTGCTTCATTATTCTATTTTTCACAATCTATATGGTCAATTTCATATTTCATGAGGAAAATTTGTAAAAAATTGTTGTTTCCTTCCTACTTGGCATGATGCAATGCCAATCTATAAGATATAAGGGACAAGTACTTTAGTCAGGAAACCAACAAACTAGAGTTATAAATTACATATCCCACATGCTAGAATTAGGCACCTTATTGTTCATGAAATGTATAGATGACATGTTTGAGGTAGGGCTTCCACCTCCTCTTCCTAGGTGGTGATGAAATTATATTTTTCTTAAGCCTTCTGTTGGTACAAAATTCAATGATGTGAAGTAAGTCCTTAGAGAAAATATAAATGATTCATAATTTTGCCTAGACTTGAAATGAAATTAAATATTAGGATGTTCAATGTGATATTTGATTCTTAGAATGCTCATATACCATTGTACTTATAAAATTCCCATGATTTGAGTAAAGTATTAATTGGCATACAAAGTCTAACTAAATGCAAAAATTAAAAAGATGCAAACATTAAAAAAATGCAAAGATTGATAGAAGGGCACATAAAAGGAAAAGGGGTAAATTCGTAGGTCACATGATTCTCCCCAGGGTGAACTCATAGAGCCTACAAGTCTAACTAGAAAGAAATAAAGATAAAGAAGAGAGGAGAGATAAACAATCCCATGGGCATAAAGATAAAATGTTAAATAAATTAATAAAAGAATAGAGAGGATCATGTGATCACATAGAAAGGAAAAGACACAAATATGAGTGATAACTAACCTCTAAATCAATGCGATGACCCACATACATAAATAATTATTAAAAACATTGTATTAACAAGGTTTTTACCAAGAAGACCCCAAAAAAGGAGACCCAAAAAAAAATGAGGATGATCCTCCCAAAGGACACTACTGAAGGCCTGAGAAACAAGACTCGTGCAATAATTATCAAGAACAAGCCAAAAGATAAGGTGGAGGATAAGGATCCAAACAAAGAAATCATGGAGGACACTGTGCTCCTTGAGTAATTAAACTTTTTTGTTATATTTGTTTGTACATATGCTACTATTTTTTTTATCCTCCTTTTGTTTTAGTTATAGTTTGCTTTTCAGACCTTGGGGATTTTTATGCTTAAATTTGATACTAGTTTAACTAAATTAGGTTGTAGGATCCTTGTTAAACTTGTTTATTTACCCGATAAAATTAAAAATAAGGTTTTTACCAAAATTAGGTTTTATAGAGATAATAATTTTTAATGTATTTTTCTCTCAATAGCTAGAAAAAAACCAACCTTGACATAACCAATGCATAGTTTCTTATATTTCATGCTTTAAATTTATTGCATTACCAAAACATAAAAAATAGTAAATAGGAATTTTCAATCTAACATTTTATTACATATATTTCATTATCAAAAAAACATTTCTCCTCATTCACTACCATAATTTAAAGACCAATATATTGATTACTTGTGAAATCACATGTTCCCTTAGGACCTATACTTGGACAATTGAAAATGTTTTATTAGAGTTAATAGGATGTTTACTAGATGAACCCATGGTGGAATGGGAAAATCAAAGGTGGTATGAAAGGTTGTGTGTAGAGAAAAAGGTTGCAACATTTGGGGAGGATACCTAGAGTTGAGGTTATATAAATTCTATTGGTATTAAGGAATTAAGGGTGGTATCCAGGTGCTTAAAATTTCAAAAAATATTGTAATATGTGAATTTCTGAATTAACTACTACTTTATTGTGAGATTTGTGCTTTCTCAAATTTTCTATTTTATAACATTTTATCCACTTGATGGTGAGTGAATATTTTTTGTACATCCATTCATTTTGTTTGTGAGCTAATTCCCTTTGTTTCTCATTTTTATTATTCAGATTTTATACATTCATTTTTTGCCTTTATATCTAATGCATTTTAATGTCTCTTATTCTCTTTGCTCTTTCAATACAAATATATCTAATTTTTTGCCTCAACAAGTTCCTTATTATGTTTATTCTCTTCAAGTACTTATTAATTTATTTTCTCTATTTATTTTAATATTTTTACATAGTCATAAAATGTCAACACTTGTGAACTACAAATTATTTGAAGTGCAACATCATCCTTACCCTTATAAGACTCCTTTACAACTTGTGTTGGTAACCGTGAAAAAATTCCAAGTTTCTTCTTAGGGGAAGCAATTTTTTTTCTATAGTAAAAATTTCAACATCACATTGTGTTGTGTATTCCTCAATGATATATTTATATATGACCCAAATGTCCTTTGCCTCAAAATAGTAATAAATAAAGTTGTTTGGATCAAATTATTTTGGATTAAGGTTGGTTGACATGGAAGGCAAGGATATATTTTGGTACTTAGTATTTATAATTTGATAAAGTCCAAACTCTGCCATATGCTCTTTCAACCAAGTAGGTTTTTTTGGTTAACTTGACAAGGAGAGATCAACCTCTTCTATTCTTGAATGTTCAAAAGTTCCAAGGATGGGTATAATTAATAAGCCTTGGTCCTCAATGTTTACAACATGATTTCATTCAATATCTTTGATTTGTGTTTTACTATCACTGTCTACATGCATCCATTGTTATTCCACTTCTAAATTAATAAAAATATTGTCAACTACTTCTGTAAATAAATTGTATCTAAATCATCACCAAGTGATGTTGTTACCTACTTTAACAAGCTACTTAGGATATTTTTAACAACATTAACATATATTATATTGTCACTAGCATCATCATTATCATTTTTCTCTATGATAAATGCTTTACTACATTCCATATCATTTTTTAATTCATCTATATTTAGTGGTCAAATACCTATGTGTCTAAATACAACTTATATATTTATAGGTGACATGGCTTTGACTAGATTTATATGACCCAATTCTTCCAAGTCTAAAAATTTGACTTCTTGATCCTTGGTTTTGGAAATCTAATGCAACTTATCAGTTCTTAAGTAGGTTTTAAAAAGAGTAAAGACATTAAAACCTATTTGATACAACCTATGTATTGTATGTGTTGGGAGTGTCAAGAGATCAATACTCAATTTCTTGGCCACTTATATAGTTTACAATGCCATATGGATTTAATAACAAATAAAAAAAGTAGATGCCTAGTTTTATGGGAGACATCCCCAAGAATTGACTTGTAAAAATGATACAACCAAATTATAAATAGCTCCTTAGTTTTCTAAAAACTAGGATGAGCCACCATAAAAATTCTAGGCTCACATTCCTTAATATAATTCTTCGATGCATTTTGACCTTTAAATAAGTATAAACTATGAATACAAACCCCTTCAAAATTTACACAACAAAAAATTGTAAACCATAAGGAATGATATTGAGAACATTACTACAACCCTTCATGGAAAGCACCCTCATGCCAAAATTTATCCTTGATTTGATTCCTATCTCATCACAATTCCATATTATACCTAGACCATAAGAAATTTTTTTATACAATCTAGCTAGTTTTTCATAAAACTTTTTAACCACCTCATGTCATAACCCTATTGCATGATATATTTCTGATCCTTCACCAATCCTTATAACTAAGTCTAGGTGTATTTTTAAAAATCCTTCCCACCATGATCTCCATGGATATCCATTTCAAAGTGGAGTGAGTTTGATTTCATATATTTATGCAACACTTGAATTTAGTTGCATAATTTATAGACCATGCCCCAACCTTGCCATTATCTTGCACCATTCAAAAATTTCTTTATCCTCTCCTACAATCACTTTTTTGTAGGGCCCTTCATTTTTTTAGTATACTATCCATTTAGCTAATTATGAATAAATATAATAGAATTTTATACTTTGTAGCTACAAGACTAACCGAATAATTATTAAATTCCATATCATCTATGGATTTAAACATATCTTCTTCCAACCAATTTGTAGCAATCCTAACTTTTTTGGTTAACCTACTAAATTTAGTAACCACAATTTATTATATTTCATGTTCATATGTTTGATCTCCAAAGTTTTTTATCTATGGCTCTATGTTTGTGATTATATCTTTATTTAGTAAATCATCTTATTGATTTACTTTATGGTTATATATTTATATTTCTAATTACACACCCCTTATCTTGCACAATAATTATCTTCACTTTGGAAGCCTATTTCTCTTCATCTTCTCAATATTTTATATTCAGATTTTTTTTTGGTTGGTAAAAGAGGGTTAATGGGGCCTTCACCCTTTCATTGATATTTTTTTTTTACAATAATCTCTGGCTTGCCAAAGTGGATAGATAAACAATAACCTTCTTATATCCTTAACATGGTAGGGAAATAAAATCATAAAAAAATAGAGATGAGTAATTCAAAATATTCCTCAAAAAGCTCCATGAAATCTCAATAATAAATAAAATAATGAAACATACATCAAATCTAAATCTTGCATAATGATTTATTCCATAGGAAAAAAACAAAACACTTTCTTTGAAAGGTCAACATATTCCACACCCCCTGCTCAAATATTAAATAACTACTCAAAAGCTCCCATGGTCACCAAACATTAAGCTCTAGATCTTTTGCTATAAGATATTAAAACCATTTTTCAATAGTCCTTTCACTTGAAAGACTTTTTTCTTTCTTTTTTAATCAAAGACCAGTCATTAGAGGCATTCATAGAATAAAAATAATTAAGCATAAGAGGAGGTTTGATATCCACATGTAAGGAAGCCTTGGGATTCCTAACACCATGCTTAAGATCTAGACTAAAAACAAAAAAATAAAAATCCTTGGAAGATATTTGATCAATCAATAATAGAGAGTCATAAAACATACAAAATTATGATTTATTATAAGTGTTAGAAGAGGCATTTAATAATTCTATAGCCTCTTCTTTAGTTGATTTAATAGGCATATCCACAACCTTAATCATAGAATTTTCTAGTACTATATCTGTAACCTCAATCAATACCTTCCCCCTAGCTTATCCTGTACATTATTTTACCACTTCTTCCACAACATGTTTCTAAATGATGAAAATTAGTCCCTTTTCAGTAAACTCATAGTCTACTCCCTTTTAGATAATTATCTACCAAGGATACCTTCCTATTTGGATAAGCTTTTGCCAAATGTATAACAACATAACATGATTTGAATTTGAATGCCACTTGATCACATTATAATTTTTTCTTCTGGATGATTTCACCAATCTTAATTGAAATATCTTCAGACAAACCCACTAATAAATAATTTCAACATAAATATAAGCAAACATGGGTTGGGAACATGTGCATTTCATAGTGGATAGAAAATAAATTTACAAATGAATTTCCAATTTTATAAAAGCAAGAGTGTGTCCATAAATGTATAAGGTTAGACATCCTAACCAAGATTGGTGTCTAAGAAAGAATGGGATGAAGGGTTAATTTTTGGAAACTAGGGTTTCATGTAAAGAAAAACTAAACCCCAAGACCAAGAATTTGAATGGTAGATAGTATTTCTGTCTTGATCTCATTGAAAATAAATAATGAAGTATCCTTTTGTATAAGGTTAAATGAAAAGGTCCTAAGTAAAATGAGGTTTCAAATGATTAGATATACATGTATGTAAGTCACTAATGAAGGCCACCAATTCTTAAATCTACAAATAATTTAAAGAGCCTTAAAATTAGCCTATTCCTCCATTATTTCTGTTAACACATCATCATTTTATTACAAACTAAGAATATATTTTGAGGCCTAAATGCAAGTTAAAGAGATTTTAAAAAGAATATAACCCATTTTAAGAGTTTTATTATTAACCATACCCTCACTAGAGCATTCATATATGGTTAAACCATAGGATGAGGTAGAGAGTGAAACAAATAATTTACTATTCAAAAAAGGAGAAAGTAAGTTTGAACATGATGATCAATGTGTAAAAAGAGAAAAACTATCAAAGTCCAAACCCATCTCTCCTTTTTTACTAAGGTGAAATTGACATGAAAAATTTGAATCTAAACGCATAAGCCTAGGATATGAAGGACACATCCAAAACCCTAAAATCCATTTTACCATTTCTACCAATGGTAGTAATAGCCAAAGGAGAAGAAAAAAATAGCAAAATAAAAGGCTGCATATCTAGAGGTAGCATCCATAGAATCAAAGAAATCATTAAGAAAGGAATGAGAATGTGGGAGAAAGATAAAAGTGCTAGAGAAGGTGGAATTTTGGGGAAAATTAAAAGGTATGGCATATCGATTCCACAAAACCTTAGTGGTTAAATGAGAAGAGGAACATAACCTTGGAAATTTTAGAGATGGAGTGTAACTGTTAAGATGAGCAGATGGAGGGTGTAAGTGTGAAGTGATGGGAGCCAACAAATCCAACAAAGCCTATACATAGACATATTAATGACATTTCTAATGGAAATAATGAACAATGAAATAATACATCAATTAAAGTTATGATTATTTTTTAATATGAAAATGACATTAATTAATTGATTAATATCAATTATAAATTAAAAAATAAATGAATGCTATAATTTTTATGTCCAAGGGGTAATTAAAATATCAATTACTACATGATATTATGTTTTTGAACATACACATGTGTATATATGTGTGTATGCATAAATGTAAAAATTACTTTGTAACACTTGGTCAAAGTGATTTGTATCACTTAGCAAGATTTTTATTTGATTACTAAAAATGATAAATATAAACATAGTTTCTATATGTATGGATATATTTTATGTATAGTGTGAAATTTACATAATAAAACACAAAATTTTGAATTTATAGATTACTCATGTTCAATTTCAAATCAAAATATTTATGCATCTATATAATTTAAAATCAAGACAAGGATTTAATTTAAAAATGAAGATAAGATTCCAATAGGCAGTTGGGAATGCTTTAAGATAATTCCTTGCATATGGTGTCTTAACTTGCATTTGATTATTATGATTTTTATTACTTGTGTTCACTTTCAAAGTAGAATCTCTATTTATATAAAATCTAGAGAATGTTTTAATTTTTAAACAAATAAAAGTAGAAGGAATGATTAATTAACAAACATTAATAAATGAAAAATACTTACAAAGTATATGAGAGCCTCCATTTATTTGAAAGAGATATAAGTTGATAGAGCTTGAGAAAATAACAAATGGGAAATGCATGAAATAAGAGGTTTAACGATCAATATGAAAAATGTAACAATTAGACACAAACATAAATCAAGCCCCCCACCCACCCACACACACATGAATACACTCACACAAAATAAAGAAGGGGAATTGAAATAATTTGTATTTAATATATTATCACACACAAACACACAAAAGAAAGAAGGGGCATTCAAATAGTTTGTATTTAAAACATTATCATTCACATTTACATCAAAATATGTAGTAGTAGAAGGAATGTGAACATCATTAAGAGACATAGAAAAGATAATTTTGAGATCTATTAGGGTTTTTGTGAAAGGCTAATTAAGTTTCCATATATCTATAATGATATTTATGAATAAATCATTGATCAATCTATAGAAGCTCAAGGAAACAAAAAGTAATGGAAACAAGGAAGGGGAATTAGAAGTTGTCCTCTAAGTTCATCTTATCATTAAAAATTGACTGGAGGAAGAATGAGCATAAAGTAAAAGGAGATAATGACTACCATTAATGCAAAGGGGAAACAAAAGGAAATTATGCCCCATAAATTAAGGAATAAATGTTTAAAAACAAGAGAAGACATCTCTATCTTGGAGATCAATTTGAGAAAACTACATGAAAATATTTACAATTTGGATAATAAAGGACTTAAATGATAATTTATGGGCATGTAAATAATGGTGGAGGATTTGACAATTTGGGCCAAGTAAAATTATAAAATGCATGGTGAGTAAAAAATAAAAAACATGCCTTCTTCATGGTAGAATTTTATAATGAAGAGGATAATGAAATAATATTCTAGGGAGGATCTTGGTTCTTATACAATTCTAAATCATTCATGAATCATTGGCACATGGGATTTAACACCATAGAGGAGATGCCAAATTAGGACCTAGTTTAGATAAGGAGAAAAATTGCACGTTCACTCTAGGTGGAAGAACTAAATGGGCTTGATTTCCCTTCTTGGAGTATTGGATATTAAGAACTATAGATAGAACATGTATTGAAAGTCATGGGAAAGTTTATGGGAGGTTTCATATGTATTTCAAAAGGATCAACAACTGAGGGAGCTTAAAAATTTTCAAGGCTTTGTTATAATTAAACCAACCATTGATGAAAATCATAACTCTAAAGGTAGGATACCTCATGTGGGAGAGAAATTGACTTTGTATGCTTCCATTTTATATTCAAATATTATTGTGGATACATACACGTAGAAATAAAGTGCCCAATGAAAGAAAATCCTACTATTCAATTATAGACCATAAACAATGAACTACCTAAGGAAGACAAATTTGGGAAGCCCAAAAATAAAAATGTAATAAAAATAATAGAGAAAGGGAATGAGATGAGTAATAATGGAAAAAATACAAAAATAGAGTAGTAAAATAACTAGAGGTCTAATAGAATACCAATCATTTCATGAATATAGATACTTATGAGGATAACAAATAATTTCTAGAAAATTACATATTAAAAAAGGACATGAAATATTTTTAGAAGAAAATGTCATAAAAGAAAAATATGGTCAATAGGTCACATCTAAATATGAAAAACCCAAGGATATCCATAAGGAAAATATCCTTCTCCTTTATAAGGATTCAGGGGAAAGTGAACTAGATACTAGTAGGGAATGGGTTAGTGAAGAACAGAGTCTCATTCAAGCCAAAGAAGGAAAAAATGATAATAAAGTAGGTAAAATCAAAGAATTTGAGTAGTGGCCAATATTTATAAGGCTTAAGTGTACAAGGCACGAATATGACTAAAAAATTCTCAAGTGAAAGAAGACATACATTCTAGGGCAAAATAAGAGGGGTTGAAAGACAATGATCACCAAGATTTAAAAGAAGACTATGGTATATGTTTCCAATGAAATTCAACATATCTTAGAGGAGGTTCTAGAAAAGAGAAACAAAAAAAGAAAAGGTTAATAAAGTTAGCTATATCTTGGAATATAAAGGGAATACATTCCCTCATTAAACTGAGAATGATGAAAGGCCTAATAGATAGAGAAAATATGATTATCCTTATGATGAAAGAGATAAGATAGGTAGTGGAAAATTTGGAAAGAATACTTAATTTTTTGGAATAAGGTTAGATGTATGGGAGTCGATGTTGAGGGATAATTAGGAAGGATGTCCATTTTATGGAATATAAAAGAATTAACTTCACAAGACTCTCCTTAGTAAAAGATTGGATTACATTCTAGGTAAAAATAAATTCTTATCCAATCTCTTTATTCTTAAATAATTTATATGGGCTTTCACAAAAGGATCAAAAAATATTGGCACTCAAGGTTCATGAGCTAATGTATAAGATTTTGGTCACTTAAAAAATTATAGGTGGGAATTTTAACTCATTGATTTATCCAATAGAAAAAAGAGGAGCCAAACCTCCTAGGTAAGGGACTATGAGCCCCTTCTAGAGTTTTTATTTAAGTGAAGTTTATGTGACATACCTATTATAGATACTTAAGTCCAATCATAAGTACTTGACAATATTAGTTCTTGACATATTCTAAACCACATGACTTGTACCCATATGCATGACTCTTACTCTCCATTCCTCTAATCCACTTATCTATATGTGGGATCTATCCTTTATTTTCCATGATTAATGCACATAAATTTTCATGTTAATAGTCAAACCTCTATTACAACAATCTCAAAATACCTATAAATTAGAACAATTATCCTTGATTCTTCAGGATAGGTCTGTGATAGTTTTCAAATTTTGAAATATCTATTTGGGTCTTCAAATGTGTTTTTCAAGGTTAGATAAATGAAATTATAAAAAAATGATTGAATAAAGAACATTGAATATCACTATGGGCCTTCACATAATATCGATAATTTATCAAGTCATGCCTAATGACCTTAATTATAAGATTATTTTAGGAAGACCATGGATACATGAGATGGGCATAGTTCCCTCTACTTTATATGCATGTTTAAAGTTTAGTCATAAAGGATACATATATACATGCCCCTTGGATCAAGAACCATTCAAGTATTGTGCATTAACCCGAAATGAGGATCATCACATTCCTTATATGTAATCACATAGACAACCATCTTGAACAATGGCACTGATAATTTCTTCTTCCACTCTAATTGCATCATCATCAATATATTATAGTTAGTATGGTTTTGGACTTGAATATATATAAAAAATGGGACATAGAGGACAAAGATAGGGAACACATGCACAAGGAATCATTAATCCTATTTAAGCATTTCATCTGAAAGGATGAAAATGAGTTGGTTACATAGAAGAATCAAACAAATGTAAGAAGGGAAAACCTACACCAATTTATATTTATACACATGTCCTCAAAGCAAACCCTAAGCCAACATAAGAAGTTCATAACGCATCTACATCATAATTGGTATACCTTGATATTATTGATGATATAACTTCCCCAAATATTTGGACATTATATGAATTTTAAAATGATGACTCTCTATTAAAATACCTTAGGACATATGAAGAACTTCCTTCCTTTTATCATAAGAATAGGTTTTCCCATTCAACACTCGCCCATGTATATTTTGGAGAAACTAAAGATATTATTGTCCAAATTAGAACAAATGATCTAATTACCATTCACAAAACATCATTTATGTAATAAAAATCAACTCTAATTAATGAAGAGAGAGTCAAATATCAGTATGGAATAGATAAAGATACATGACCAATACTTCTCATAAATTTGCTAAATAAGGATGAAAATATAAATCTTCAAAAAGTTATATACTATTACCTATATATATTTGCATGGGCTTAAAAATATATTCCTATAATTGATCTTAGAATTAAAATTCATAATATATTACTATACCTAGATGCAAATATAGTCAAGAAAAAATTAAAAAATACTTCCAAAAGTAGCCCTAATAGTAAAAAATGAAATCAAAATACTTATAGATGTAATTTTTATTTGAGTTGTTGATTATCCTGAGTGGGTCACTAACATAGTACTAGTTATAAATGATAATGGATAAACTCAATGCTTTATAGACTATTGGAATTTAAACTATACATACTATTAGAATTTAAATAAGGCATGCCTCAAAGATGATTTTCCATTGCTAAACATTGACATGATTGTCGATTCTACCATTGGTTATGAAAAGTTATCATTTATGGGTGGTTTTTTTGGATATAATAAAATCAATATTAATCTAATATACCAAGAAAAAACATCATTTATCATACCATTAGGAACATTCTATTATAGTCATGCCCTTTAGATTAAACAATGTAGGAGATACTTACCAGAGAGCTATGGCACACCATGAATATATTCATAATATTGTGAAATATTATGTGGATGAATTATTGGAAAAATTAAAACATAAACATGATCCCACTATATATTTACAATAAATATTTGAGAGAATATGAAAATTAAATGTGCATTTAAATCCAAAAAATGTGTATTTGGAGTTACATCAGGGAAGTTACTCAACTATATCATATCTTAGAGAGACATTGAATTAGATCCCCAAAAGATCAAAAATATCATATAGAATCCTCTTCCAATAGGGTTGAAGCAATTATGGTCCCTAGAAAGAAATATTCAAGCATTAAGATGGTATGTAGCTTAGTTGGCTGATAAGACATAATATTTCATGTGCCTATTAAAGAAAGATATAAAATTTGAATGAGATGTTAGATATCAATAGAGTTTTGATGCAGTCAAATAACATCTACTTAATCCATCTATTTTCATACCTTCAATGCCAAACATGCCTCTACTATTAGACATCTCAGCTATAGATCATTCCTTAAGAATTTACTCACCCAATATGATTATTATGATAGAGAGTACACCATTTAATATATTAGTCATACATTAGTAGATTATAAGAAAAACACAATGCAACAAAAAAATTATGTTTAGTTATTGTGTTTGTAATATATAAGTTATGACATTATATGCTAAATAATGTGACATAATTTATCACAATAGTGGATCCACTTAAGTTCCTCATGTCTAGGTCACACTTATCAGGACTCATTGCTAAGTGGGTAATGTTACTCATGGATTTTGATATGAAATTCATATCTCATAAATTAGTAAAAGGAAAAGTTATTTTAGATCATTTAGTTAAAACACTAGTATTAGATACATTTCCAATTAATGATTATTTTTATGATGAATTCACCACATATCACATTGATAATGACACTTAGACCATGTATTTCGATAGATCAAACTGCACTAATGGTGTTGGAGCTCGTATAGTTTTCATCACTACTCAAGGCCAACCATATCCATTTACATGTTGATTAGGATTTTCATGTACACAAAATATAGAAGAATAGTAGGATTTAATACTTGGATTATCTACTACATATTGTAGACACATAAATTAACATTTATTTCTAAAATAATACACTTGTGACCACTCCTTTTATGCACTTAGCTCATGCCTCATTCCATGGTCCTTGATCACTCTTCCTTCACTCCTATTACAGATGGCTCATTCCTAAAAATAGCCAATGATACCAAAATATATCTATTCAAAATTCTAATTATCCTAAACTCACTTTGAGAATAGTCCTAACTTTTAATTTAGTTATTATTTTCCTTTGGATAAGGCCACCTTATTTGGACATTTCTACTCCATGCTATTTTCTAATTTTTCTAGTAATGTCCTTTAGCCAAATAATTGCTAGTTTTTTAATTTTTAATTTTTTTATATGGATCATCCCAATAGTTTAGTGAGTCCCATATGAAGGAATTCTAAAATGACCACATACTAAAAAGAGCACATATAAAGCTTCATTTCAAACCATTTTATATAAGGATGCTTCCATATTGAAAAGCACCATAATTATAATTGTACATTGAGAGAAAAATCCCTATTTCTCCCTATTCTAAATATATATATATATATATATATATATATATAGCCCTAATAGACTTGAGGTAAAGTTTTAATACACCTCTAAGGTCAGAAGTCATGGTTGAATAAATTAATCACACCATGATTGCGCTAACATTTAACATTTTACACTAATTTTTCACACACACTACTCTAACATAGGATAAATACATGGAGTTTGATCCCTCTTCAGAGTATTAGTATGTAGGTAAAACTCAACACATGGGGTGTTGAGGTCAAACACAACTTCAACTACTAAATCCTTTTAATTCTATGATTGCATTTTCCTTATTAATCTATTGAACTAAGGTTACAAGTAAGGGATAAGATAAATAGTGGTTTTCATGATGGATTGAATGGTCTCACATAGGTAAATATAGCATATAGGTGAAGGTAAACCTATCATAATAGTTTTAGAGAGCCATAATCTATAGGCCATTGACATTACCTAAAGACACTAGAGTACTTCACCCCTGTCCATATACAACATTATTATCCATAGATACAAATAATCCTTATTCTTGATTCACAACATCATTACATAGTCAGTTCCATAGTTGTACCTACAATCTTGTGCATCTAATTTATAGATAAGTTATTTCCTTCTTGCATTTTTCCCTTTTAACATATTTCCAAATATATCAAGTTCTAAATTAGATTGTGTCTTTTATTGCATATATGTAGCATTTTGATTTTACACCATAATTTATCTCATTTAGGTAATTAGATTATAATTTATCAAATTTTGATAAAATATATCTGTAAACCCACCTAATGATTCAATATTGAAAAATCCTAACCATATATGTTACTAGGGTTTCTACCCTTATTTTTGTTATTACCAATTGTTGTCCCAAGGTTACAAATTTGATAAAGTCTCTATTTGTAAAAATATTTCAAGTTTTCATTTCATATTTTATGCACTCTCAGAAAGCTATTTCTACTTCTCTTAGAATAAGTGATAGATTAAATGTCATTCAAATTGATCATAATCAAATTCATTTTGTTAAAACACATAACATGGATAAGAACAATGGTATATCATAACCTTCAAATGTGAATGACCAACATGACCATTTAGAGGTTAATGACATTAGTTCAGAGTAAGAATAATATAATAAAGTTAACTTTGGTACTTAACATGAACACCAAGATGCACTTTCACCTATAGGTAATGAAAAAACAAATTTTAACAAAGTGGAAGTTATCTAGAGTTTTAGAGAAAGAATTTGTGAACAACCTATCAATCATCTTACAATTTTGTAAACCCTTTTGTACATAAAAACTGCATTCATGGAAAAAACATTTGAGACTTCTTATACCATGTATAAAAAAATTATAACACCATTTAATATGGGAGAAACCCAAGTGATTCAACAAATTAATATGCTAGTTCTTACTCAATTATTGGGAGCACTACCTTTGATTAATCCACATTCTTCTTATCCTAATGTATAAACCCTTATGTATGAGATTCAATCTCTGTAAATTAAGGTGTTACATTTGGTGTAAGGTGATTTTAAATATAATCATCATGATCTTAATTCTCTAAATTTATTTAACACTCTATTGACATAACACATAGCAGTATATCCTCTACTTACTAGTTTCATGGCACCCAAGATTACACTATATGATGGAAAGGGTGACCCCAAACAACATTTGAGAGCCTTCCACACAACATGTTTAGATTATGTTTAGACTAAGTTATTTCAAATAAGTATAAAGGAATATGATTTAAAATGGTTCTAACTTACCACATCAATAGATACATGTATTCAATACTTTGGTTGATATGTTTGTAGTAAAATTTTCAAACAATACCAGTGAGAAAATTTCATATGCTTAGATTACTCAACTCAAATAGAAATCTAATGAGCCTATCAGAGAATATGTCTTAAGATACAAGGTGATGTTATCTAATATGACAAGTCCTATGGTATAAAAATAACTCCAAGATATATTCAAAAAAAGTTTTCTTCCACCCCTACATGGGCCCATCATGTTCAAGAAGTTTCTCTCATTCATGGATTTGTGCCACACAATAAAATAAAGAGAAGTCAAATTATTGGTAATGAATAAGCTTAAGTATACAACCAATATATATTATAATACAAATAATTCAAGTAATCCTCATTAAAAATAAAGGCCAATTGATAATAATAATAATGATCAAAAGGAAACAATATGTAGTTTCAAAACCAACTCTGCACATTATATTATCAACTCTTCTAAGGAGATAGTTTAACAATCTACTAGAGGCTCCATATAAGGTCATAAAAACACTTTTGGAATGAAATATCATATATATCCCTCCCATTAAAGAGGTTTATATGGGTAAGCCTCTTTCAAATGGATTTAACTAGAATGCCTTTTGTGACTCTCATAGAGCACCTAGGCATACTACTAATATGTGCATCAATTTAAGGAACAATATTTAGGATTTGATAGATGTAAAAAGCATTGATGTGGGAATATATACAAAAAATTCAAAGCTACAACCAATTGAAATTAAAACAAAGAAAATATTTAGTTATCCTTTTCCTAAGTATAAAACTAATGAGACAACATTTACATCAGCAGTGTATTATGCATACAATGCATACCCTCCACTAGTTCCTTATATTTCTCATACAAAGGCACCATATCATTTGAATGGAATCATTAGTACCTACCAAAATTTTAATGCCCTCTATACCACTCATCACACTTGCAAAGCATGAGATAGTAGATGACGAATTACATTTTCATTATTATTCATTCGAGATTACATTTATCACCAACTTATTTAGAGTGTCATGGTCAATAATGGTTGAAGTGTGAATATGTGTAAAATCACACTTCTCTATCATCTTAGATACATAGACCAGGATTTGATTCCCATGGCCATGGTATTAAAATGTTTTTATGGTCACATTTAGAGCTCCATCAGTGAGATTACATTACCATTATAGGTTGGTCTAATGTGTATGGACACTATATTTATAGTAGTACCCAATGCAAAGGTCTTTGATATATTATTAAGATGTCATTGGATTTAATAAATTCACATAGTTCCTTATATAGTTCACAAATTCTTAAAGTATATCGATGATAATGAGGTCATCATAGTTTGGGGTATATCATATGAATAACCCATACCATAGATAAATATGGTTCCTATATAACAAATTTTAGTTGAGCTACCTACAACGGTACAACCTAATTAGAGAATTCAAAAGTAAGTATATACCCTTCCAAGGAAGCATATCCTTGAAAGACCACTTCAACAGAGATTCATCAAAGATTATAGAGAACCTTTATATACTCTTACATGTCCTAGATTGATATTACATAGCACTAGGGATTTTTCACATAAGGAACCAACACATGATTCATACACTCCACAATGGGTTCCCAGAAACCCTAGAGTTCATCATGATCAATAATAGTCATAATATGATATCGACCATCATTATGATAGTGACACTTAATAGTATAAGGGAAATATGTATTTAGATCCTCAATTCAACTCAGTTAAGTCACAATAGTATGACACTTCAAATTTATGAGAGGTCACCATTTCTATCTTAGATATTAGATGTATTGATTGTGAGTCCCTTGTAGGACTCATCAGCTAGTATCAATATTTCTACTTTTTCAATTCATATATGCAAAAATACAAAAAAATCAAATATTCTAGAAAATTTAAAAATTATTACTCATGCAGACTTATGTTTAGTTAATTTACATTAATTAATTTTTACACAATTTATTTAATACTTATTTATATCTAGTTTCATATAAAAATGCTTCACAAACTATACATGATACAAAGTACACATGTTTCCATTTATCAACACAATTAAAGCAATTTCACTATCACAGAACCAAGAAATGTTAAACAAATAACAACACTCTATTTAGACCATAGCACCTTACACCATTGTTTTATTATGCCCACCATGTCCCAATGAACATAAATATCAATTATTAGATCCAAACCAAACATAGGACTTTTACAACTTGTCTATACATCATCAAGCTCACTGGGGAATATTATACAAAGGTTTTATAATTATTTGGATTTCCCTTATTGTTCATATCTTAGTTATTTACATTGAGTAAAATATAGTGATATTGCTCACTTAATTACACATTGATATCTTACTAGTTACCTAAGTTGCTGAATATACCAATGTTTCATCAATTACATCTATTCATGCATACTTTTCATGTTTATTTTCCTATGTATTATCTATTTTTGCTTCTGGACATTTGAACATATATTTGTGTGTGGAGCAAGGTCTTCATTATATGTTTATATGCATGTGAGTGACATATGAACATATGTCCCTTATATATGGCCTCTTAGCATTCTAGTACATGTCTTATGTGCTTTGAGTTTAATATTTGTGTGTGCATGTCATGACCATGACATTTATTTGATCCATTTTCTAAATCTACTCATTTTTTAATGCCATGATTAACATCATGCATCTTCCTAGCCTTTTGATACCATGATATAGATCACATGTCCTTTCCCAAGTAGTTATATTCAACTTTCATTAGTTAGTTTTGGTAACTTATCTACGTGCCTAATTGCTAGCATCTATATTGATAATATCACTATGCATACTTGTTTCTACATGCATCTCACATTATTATTATTACTTAATATATATTAATGATGATTCCATGTTCCTTCATGTTATTATTACTGCTCATATTAACATATTTTTATAACATCTCTCACACAACTCTTTATTTTGAATTAAACTATTATGTAGGCTAAATAAATCACTTTAAAAGAGGGGGTATACATAGTGGCTTGTATTAGAGATTAAGATCATATAGTGCAATACATAAATAAAAAATTACAAGTATTACATAGTGGATTACAATCTAGACCTATAAATCATCCATAAATCAATTTTAGATAGCAACACTCTATTTGGACAAGGGCATAAGTTGGTCATGTCCAAAATAGGGTGTTATTGTCCTACCAAGTAGATAATAACCATTTTTGGAAATTATTAGAATCATAAGCAATACGTGATAGTTAACATGTATACAAAATTAGTTTCTAGAAAAATATACAAGTTTATCTTAGATTTGATCAGTTTGAGGGCATCATGTGGGGCATGTGTTCCATGGTAGAATACATGTTTTTTCTTAAAATTTCATTTTTTATTACTTAGTCTCAAAATTCATATACACCTAGATGTCGGATTGAGGGCATGTGTATGAAATATGATTACCTCATCACTTAGTTTTGCATTAGTTTCATAGATGGAATGGTAATCCATGTAATCATCTAAACTATATACACTAGGCCCAGATCATACTATCTTTTTCACAAGTTTTGCTTAGTTTTATGATAGTTTTATACTATAAATGAACCTTATTCTATTTATAGTGGTTGGTTCAACTTTTACACCAATTTTTGCATCAATTTTGCACTAGAACAATCTATTAAAATTCATACAGGGATTCCAAACCTACTTCACTACATTGGGTATGTAATGGTATAGTCAAACACACATTGAGTTCTTAAGCACACTCACCTATAAATGATGATTAGGGCATGTAAAATTAAATCTAAGCTATTCAATGAAGAATAAATCTCCAAGGGTTATACCCTCTCTAATTACCAACTTTTTGCACTAGAAAACACAATAGTTTACATACCCAATAAAGTGTATTCATTCCTTGTTATAGGATGTATAAGTTTATTGTATTTTATGTTCAAATTTCCATATCAATTAAGAATTAGTTTATACATATTTCATTATAGTTTTTGCATGAAACAAAATTCAATGTTATGGCTTATATTCAAGATTATTCTTCATAGGTAAGTTCAAGTACACATTTTCCTTTTAATCTAGTACATTCAATTTTATACATTAATAAAATGAAAATGGTGGGGGGAAAGGAATGTAGACATAGTTAATTGCTAAAACAGTGCACATGTGACCACTCCTTTTATGCACTTAAATCATGCCTCATTCCATGGTCCTTGACCACTCCTTCACTCCTATTACTGATGAACCATTACCATAAACAACCAATAATAATAAAAATATTACTACCTAGAATTATAAGTATCTTAAACTCACTTTGAGATTAATCCTAACTTTTAGTTTAGTTTTTATTGACCTCTAGATAAGGCCACCCTATTTAGACACCACTGCTCCTTGCTATTATCTAATTCAACTAGTAGTGTCTTCCCACCAAATAACGATTAGCTACTTGAATTTGAATTCTTATAATAGGTCATCCCATAAGTTTAATGAACCCCATCTCAAGGAATTCTCAAAATATCACATATAAAACCACATTTCAAACCATTTTGCACAAGGAGGCTTCCATATTGAAAAACACCATAATTACAATTTTACACATTGAGATAAAATTACCTATGGTTGAAGCACTTAATCACACCAGGATTGCACTAACATTTTTTGTGCCAGTTTTTCACACACACCATAGTAGCATGGAAGAATTACATGGAGCTTGATATCTCTTTAGAGTATTGGTATGTGGGAAACATTAAAAATAGGGGGTGTTGAGGTCAAGCACATATTCAAGTACTAACCCAATTTTATTCCATGATTACATTTACCTTGTTATTCTATTGAGCTAGGGTTACAAGTAAAGGAGAAGATATACAATGAATTTTACAATGAATCAAAGGCTCCTATGAAGGTAAATAGAACATACATGTAAAGGATAACCTATCATAATAGTTTTGAGAGCCATCATATACAAGATATAGGTGCTCCCTAAGGACAATATTGCATCATTACCTTGTCCAAATATAGAGATATTATTTAGAGATCTAAAAAAACCCCATTTATGATTCACAACATCATTACATAGTTGCACAGTTGATTCCATAGTTTTACCTATAGTCATGTATGTATAAATTTAATATAAGTTATTTATTTCTTAAATTTTCACCTTTAAACATATTTCCATATTTATCAAGTTACAATTTAGTTTGTTTCATTTATTGCATATCTATAGCATCTTGATTTTACACAACAATTTATCTAATTTAGGTAATTAATTCACTTATTCTCTAAATTCAATAAAACACACACACACAAAAAATAAAAATAATATATATATATATATATATATATATATATATATATATATATGTATTTAAAAGCATATGGTGATTCTCAGTTGGTGCTTAATCAAGTATTTGATATGTATCAAATTAAATAATCATGATTAATCCCATACAAAGAAATGGTACAATGACTTGTGATGCATTTTGAAACATTTTCAATAGAAAGAATACCTCGCAAGGAAAATATACATGGTAATGCAATGGATAGTTCTAATTCCATGATTCCTATTGACATAAATGATGATCATTATATTTTTACTATTTATAAACTAAGACATATTTCAATTACTACAATAAATTTAGATGCTCTATAATCCTTGGTAGTTACTTGTAGCGTAATAAATTCATAATGTTATCATGATATATAAAATTTATTATACTGGGTTACTATTCCATAAAATGCTACACATAATGATAAATGAAAATTATAGCATGAATAAATGTGTTATGTTTTATTTAGAGGATCCTTATTTAAATTGTCATTTGATAGGCAATTACTCTAATGTCCTAGCCATAAAGAAGCTAAAATAACCTTACTTAAAGTATGCAATAATAAATGTGGAAGTCACTTTAGCAAAAAAATATTGTCTTATAAATTATTATGATAGG
The DNA here is from genome assembly GCA_037957365.1 of Torreya grandis. Lineage (NCBI taxonomy): Eukaryota > Viridiplantae > Streptophyta > Pinopsida > Cupressales > Taxaceae > Torreya > Torreya grandis. The sequence continues at coordinate 1,836,754 of JARHVA010003387.1, forward strand.
GTTACTATTGGCATACCATTGAACAAGATTGTAATGAATATGCAAAAAATGCTCATAATGTTAAAAGCATTGTAATATAAATCATGCTCCATCACATGAATTGCAACCCATTTTTTCACCTTGGCCACTTTCCATTTGGGGATTTGAATTAATTGGAAAGATAAATACATAATCATCATAAAGTCACTAGTTCATTATCAAAACCACACAAGATTTTAAAAAATAGGTCAAGGCCATACAGTTGCAATATACTATAGGAGAGGTTATTTGTCACTTCTAGATAACACAAATTATTTCATAATTTATATTACCATCAACAGTAGTAACAAATGATAGATCATCTATAAAAAATAAAATAGTTTAATGATTCTTTGTTAAATTTAAGATCAGTAAAAATTTCTCTAATCCATACTACACATTAGCAAATGGGAAAGCAAAAGTAAAAAATAATAAAATCATAAAAATCGTAATCAAAACAATTGTAAAACATGGCATAGATTGGCATAATCAAATTATCTATGCAATTTGGGCATATCACACAAGTCTTCATAGACAAACAAAGGATACACCATACTCTCTTATATATGGAATAAAAGTAATACTCCCTCTAGAGTTGTAAACTCCTTCATTTTAGGTCTCTTTAAAAGACATCGTTAAATATAACGAGTATCGAGAAAATAAAATAGATGAATTATAAATGTTTAAAGACAAACTTAATCAAGCTATTGAACATATAAAATTCTATCAAGACCACATCAAAATAACATATGGACAGAATATTCATAATTGTGAATTTCAAATTGTGGATTTAGTGATAAAATAAATCAGAAGAATACTAATGTAGAAAAATAAATTAAGGTAATTCAAATCAAATCAGTTAGGCCCATTTGTGATTACTAATATAGTGGGTACAAGAGCTTATCATCTGGCTACACTTATAGGGAAACTTATGAATAACCCTATGAACATCATGCATGTATGCCAATATCATACATAAATAAATAAATGCAAATATGTCAACCATTTTTATTTAAATATGTCAAAAATAAAAAAAACATTAAAAATATTTTCAAAAATAAAAATTTAAGACCTGAGCATGACATGAATTACTAGTTTACTTCTTTACATGTGTTATTTATCACATATTTTGGTAGATAACATATTATCATATATAAACACATGCATTTCATAAGGTAAATGAGTGTGATACATGACATACACATATGCATGGATTATTAGATCTTGGATTCTACTCTACCCAATGGCCATGCCAATATTATAAGAATTTTATTCTAAAAGTTATATTATCACATATTATATCTATCTATGACCTAAAATTACACATCAAACTACATATCTTACAAGTGTATTGATAATTAATTGTATATTGTATTATGCTACATGAATATGCTACTTTTTTATGATAAGACATTGATACATATGGATAGAGTAGAGTTCACTTATTCTATGCTCCTTTGATGTTTTTTACTATCTTGCATGATAGGTTAGACATTGATTGTTTATTGTTTTACATTTTAATGCATTAATTTTTTTGTGGCACTTGGCCATATATTTTCTTCATGTGTGACATTTGAATATGTCCATTATTTATGGCCCTTGGCCCTATGTGTGAAATATTTTCTTGCGCAACTTTTAAACATGTCCAATTACTTTTGGTCACTGGCCCTATGTGAATGAGATTTTATTGTGTGAAATTTGAACATGTCTATTGATTTTGGCCCTTATCCCTATGTGTGTAATACCTGATTGTGTGACATTTCAACTTGTCCATAGTTTTGGCCCTTGGCCTTATGTGTGTAATATTTGCTTGTACAACATTTTAACATGTCTAATTACTTCTCACCCATGGCCCTATGTGTACTATGTTTTATTTTATGCATGACATTTAAACATGTCCCTTATATATGGCCCTTGGTCTTATATGTGTCATTATATGACATTGTGTGTTGTGATTGTTATGTTTTTAAAGCTTTATTAGTGGTGCCATGATCCATATCATACACTTTTACTGCATAGTCTAAATTCAAAGATGAACACTTTAATACATGCCTCATTTCTATATTTATCTAGATATGACACTTGCATGCTTTGTATTCAATATGATACTTACATGCTTCAATTAAAACTAAATTACACTTTTATGATAACAAACTCTCCATATGTTGACATGATTATATCTTTATCACATGATACAGTTAACTCTTATTTTGATATGAGTGACTTGTAGGCTACATCCATCATATCAAAAGGGGGCCATCATAGTGGGATTATCTTATAGATCCAAGCCTACATGAACAAAAAAAATTAGATTTGGGACAAAATACATGGTTCAAATATTCAAAATGCATATTTTAAAGAATCAAAGTAATTCAAAATTAGATACTATAATAGAATAAATGTTTCAAAGATACATGGTAAAAGTTTCAAAGATACATAGTAAAAGTTTCAAATATTTAAAATATAGGTTTTAAATATTCAAAATAATTCAGAGATTAGACACAACATATATTGGCACATCAAAGACAATTTTTTGGGGCATATTACATGCATATACACTCTAAAAAAACTTGAATCACACATTCATACACACCTGGATGTATATGCATGGGCATGTGAAAAATAATTATAAGATCTAAATTTATAGGTTTCATATACAATTACAACTGAGCATATAGATTCATGTCATTCTATATCATTTGGCACAAATTTGGGGGCATGTTGCTTGTTCACGCTCATATACACATTTTTCAAAGTTTTAAAGTCATGACACTTGTGCATTCATGTTTTCAAAGTTAAAAAAGCATAATATTGGTTCATCCACATACATGAGGTCATGATGGGGGTATGAATATTATTCATTATCTTTCGATCATGCAAGTAGAATCTAGATCCATCTATAACGATGTGATTCAGTTTGGTAAGGGTAATGTACGTTTGAGTGTAGTGACACTAAATAGCCTTGGCATTAATTCTAATCAACCCATTGTGTGGTTAAATATTTATATTAGGGGTAATGTACATTAAATTGTATAAACTCACTGACCTTGGCATCACTTTTAGTGAGCCCATCATGTTTCCACCTTTTGGATTAGTACATTGGGTAATTTTCCCCATTCATGAGAATTTGAATATACACCTTTCCAACTCAGGGGATTGATTAGTTATTAAAAATCTAGACTTGATCACTCTCAATTCACAAATGGTTTAAATTCACTAAATGATTTGATAAGGGGGTGCATATCTCTATATTTTATAGGTTAGAGAGGAACATGGTTTCATATCTTTACAGGTGTGCCCTTTCTTTGTTTTATTTTAAATTTTAAATTTTAGAGTTTCATATTTTTCAAAATTTAAAATATGAACAATGACTACTTCATGCACTATTGTAATGTTTGTTAATTAATGCCCTAAAAAATTGGTGTATCTTATCAAACACAAAGTGTGTTGTACACACTCGGGTTTAATTATTTCTCCTTTGATATATAAATACTTACTAAAATAAAGGTGTGGGGAACATAAATACCTAAATATAGTCATAAATACTTGATAATTATAATTATTGACACATCCTAAACCACATGACTTGAACCCAAATACATAATTCTTACTTACAATTATTATAATTCATTTATCTATATACAGGATTGACCATTTTTTCACCATCCCTAATAAATATAAATTTACAAGGTAATGCTCAAACCTCCATTACATCACTCTAAAAATACCTCCAACTCAAGAAAATTATCCTTGATTCTATGGGATAGGTATGCACTAGGAAAATAAGTCTATAATTGTGAACATGTCCACTTAGTGGGACTATGTACCATGCCAATTAAAAACCAGATTATAAATTTATAAATATCTATTTGGGTCTTCTTATGAATTTTTAGAGGTTAGATAATGGAAATTATAAAAATGTTTTTTTATAAATACAATAAAAGGTCATTTATTAGTGGACTTGTCTACCTAGCCCAAACTTGTCTTGGAGAGTCTGGGATAACTATCGTGAGTTGGAGGTATTTTAAGTGTGATGTAACCTATATTTGAGCATTAAATTATAAATTTGTGTAGTAGTGATAGTGAATAAAAGGTATATCCCACATATATACTTTTTGAATAATTATTATGTATATGGGTGCAATTCATGTGGTTTAGGATGTGTCAAGGATTAGCATTATCGAATACTTATGACTAAATTTAGTTATATACACATCCCGATTACGGATTTTTGACTTGGAATAACTAGATAACTAGAGGAGAACTCATATTAAAAATAATATATTGATTTTTGGATTCTATGGATTTGTTAGATTAGGGTTTTCTTCTAAAATTAGAAGTTTTTCATGATGGTGGCTTAGAATACTAGCCAAAAAATATAGGTATTCACGAATATGCCCTACTTAAAAAAAGTTTGTTTCATTTTGAAAAAATGTAACTTGGATGCCCTAAATTAGGGGGAGGATAGAATAATGATGGAAATAATATGATAAGATTTAGGGCTCTTGCATATTTAGATTGGCCTAAAAATTACAAAAAATTAAAGCTGAGATTAAGGATTAAAATAAGGAGGTATTCAAATATATTTTTGAAAATTAAAGTCATTTAAAAATATATCCCTTCAAACATAGGATGAAATCCAAAAACATGGCTTAGATGAGAAAAAAAAAGAACTATAAGCCAAAGCTAAAGAGGAATTGAATGATATCTACATTAAAGAGAATATTTTATAAAAACATAGGTCAAGTTAAAGTGGCTTAAGTAAGGGGAAAAAATACTAAAAAATCATCTTTATAATTTAATGAGAAGACAAAAAAAACAATCATCATTGAAAATCACCAAGAAGTTGCCTTCAAAAGGAAAAAATATATTAATAGGGAAATTATGCATTACTTTATAGATATTGCATTTGAAAATGTGGTTGATAGGGTGGAGGCTCAAAAGGATATGTTTGATAACATTCCTAAAATAATATCCCATAGTTAAAATGATCATATTTTGAGTCTAATTTTGGAAGAATAATAAAATAAAGTACTCTTTGAATGAAGAGCGATAGTGCACCAAGTACATATGGGTTTCCACCCTTCTTTCAACACTTGTGGGACCTAGTTAAGTTCAATATCATCATGGTGGTGGAGGAATCAAAGGAATTTGGAAAAGTATTGAAGGATATTAACATAATGTGTTTAGATATCATACCTAAATTGGAATATATAATATTTATTGAGAACTTTCATCCCATATCCACATGCAACACAACCTACAAAATAATCTCAAAAGTTATAGCTAATAGGTTGAAAGTTATGTTGCCTTTTATCAACTCTCAATATCAAGGAGGTTTTTGAAAGGAATATATTTTTTTAGATGATATTATAGTAGTTCATGATATTATTCAAAATTTAGTTTCAAGTATGAAGAAAGTCTTACTTTTCAAACTGGGTATATCAAAAGCTTACAACTGAGTAGATTAGGTATTTCTGGACAAGATCTCAGAGTAGTCTAATTTATTAGAATAGTGAAGAATTTGGGAAAAGGAATTAGACACTACTTCCCAAGTTATTAATTATAATGAATGAATATCATAGTTTTTCATTATTCTAGGGGCCTTAAGCAAGGATACTCCCTCTCCCCATATTTATATATCATCTTGGCAGAGGGTTTGGGTAGGACCCTAAGGAAATATTTTATAATGAATAAGATTAAAGGAATCAAGGCATGTGAGTAAAGGGAATACATATTTCCATATGTAGTTTATGGATGACACTATTCTTATAATCATACATCTTTTATAGATTGAAATAATGTTAAGGAGATTCTTAGGCTTTATGAAAAGGCTTCATGCCAACATATAAACAAAATAAAATATAGAGACTTCTTTATTATTAACCTAAGGAATATTTAGATATATTTTTATAAATTTTGGGTTTTGAAAGGCCCCCATTCTTGATATATACTTGGGAATTCCTTTATTCAATGGAAATACAAAATCTTTAGTTTGGAAAATATTGATTGGAAGAATAAAAATAAAGCTAATAAGTTGGAAATGGAAAGTTCTTTTAGTGGGATGAAGGCTTAATTTGGTTTAATAAGTTATTCATTATTTTATAGTTTATTTGTTTTAAATATCATAATCCCCCATTACAATTATAAAAGAAATAGACAGAAACATAGAAAATTTATTCTAGAAAGGGATAGGAGACGAACGTAAAATTTTGTTAATATTTTAGAAAAAGGAGTATATGCTAAAATATTTGGGAGGAGTGGGAGATAATAATAGTTTATAGGATAATAAGGAAATAAGTGATAAATTATTATGAAAGATGTAAAAATAACTGAATAGTCAATGGAGTTGAGTGTTAAAAAGTAAATATTTGGATTCAAAGGAATTTGATGGAATATTTAGGTTAACAATTAAAAAAACTATTTGTAATTCTTGAAATGTGGTTTTTAGTTTATTTTTTTGGAAAATTAGTGATGTTATAAGAACCTTATTATGGTAAGAGAAATGGCTAAAGGAAATACCCTATTTGAACATGTCAATTTGGAGGTGCTTTAAATTGAATCCAGAAGAGTTTTCAAAGACAAAGTGGATAACTATTAGGAAATATTCAAACAGAAGGGATCAAAACACGGAGGATTCACTTAGTTCAAGTATCCCATATCATGTGTGTGTGAAGGGTGTTAAATAATACCCATATTATTGATCTTATACCAACCAACCCTCCATTTTTAATACACTTAGGTATCTCTAGGTCCACTAAAAAACCCCCAAGAGTTAGGGGTACCTCTAAAGTACCATTTTTAAAGATATATATATATAATACCATGAGGTAATTATACCTATCATATGTGGATGAAAAAATACACGTTGCACATAAGTTTTAAAAGGAGGAATAATATATTTGTCACCTTCAATATAATTTTTTTTAAGACACCCTTTCATAAGTATTAATTATCATTAAATTCACACCAAATAAACATAGACACTCACCACCACATGCTAATGACCAATATTTACAAGAACATGCTAGTGAAATATGTTGGCCATAAATTACAGAGAAAATTATACACCATCCAAAGTTATACATTATAACATAATAAACTAACTAAAAACTAACATCAAACTATTATAAATCTTCTTCAACTTAATACAATAATAAAAATTCGTAAAAATACAATAAAAGAGAGTAGCAATTATACATCATTTAAAAACATTCATAAGAGAGTAACAATTATATATCATTAGAAAATATTCATAAGAGAGTAGAAATTCTAAAATAGTAAAAATAGGTTAAATTGTAGTAAAACATAAATAAGGTTATATCCAAGAAAAACTTATAGTTTGAAACCCCTTGGAGGCACCCCACAAACATCTTTTCATCAATATTAATTATCAAAGCACGAAAATAGATAAAATCACAAGGGTTGCCTCCAAGAGAAACTTATAGTTTTAAACCCCTTAAAGGCACTTTTTCATCAACATATTAAATTATCAAGAAAAAATTAAATGACTAACCAACCAACCATCATCAACCAATCATCAACAACCATAACCCATAACCAACAACCACTGACCCACAATGAACCAACCATGAACCAAAATAATCACAAAGGGTGTCTCCAAGACCAACTTATAGGATGAAAACATGACATTAACCCTTAGAGACATCCCTATCATAAAATTAAAACTAAATAAAAATAAAGTACCATAATTTTTTTGACAAATGAAGTTAATAAATTCATAGAATAGGAGGAAAAGTAGTATGTTCACCATCACTAGCTATGGGAGGATGTTCACCATTGTTGGCAATTGAAGACCTTATATTATCCATGTTTACATTTAATTAACCCCCTTGGCTCTCTATCACAACTTCTTCACATCCATGGCTTATTTATCTCTTATCTCCTTGCTCCTCACTCCTTGCTAGCTATTGATCATCCTTCAATTGTGGTAACTTACAAACATCATTCAACACAAAAAAATTCAACCTTCTTCCTCAAATTATCAAATTTACATTGAAATGTTACAACTGATCCTTCCAAATTTGAGTGATTAATTTGAATTTATTTCAACTTATCATCCAAATTTACATTGTTTTTTATTACATGTTGCAAAGTACTGTGGAGCTTATCAAATTCTTGTTTAAGTTGATATTTTTTGATAATAAATTTGGATACTCATTATTTAAAAATAATTACCCACTTGAGATACTAATTTACTTCTTTTGATGTATCCTACAACTACACACTTGAGAATATTCATGGACTAGAAAGTCCATTACTTGTCCTTGTTCTAGTGAATTTATCATTCTCACACTTTATAAAGTAATCATATACTTGAATTTAGAAACCTTTTTATTTAGTTTTTCATAGTAATTATCCAAAAAATATAGTATAAATTTTAAATTAGGCTTACTAGCCCCTTCCAATCCATAAACCAAGTCCTTCAGACTTTGAGCCTCTCTAAATAGTTTATCAACTTGTTTGTGCACATTTTGAACATCCACATTGACTCCATGGTATTCATCTTCATCTACACCAGTGCATATATACCCATGAATTTTACCCACATTAACATACATGAATTTATTTTCAAGATCTAGGTCCTTAGGATCTTATTAAATTAGAGCCAACTCTATATTTTATTGAGTCAATTTTCTTATGTTCATGGTGTTCAGGTTTTACATGGGAATGCCCTCATCAGGGGCATTCTTCAATATAATCATTATGTTGATAATAAAAGTGTGAGATGGCTTATTTGGTAGGTAGTGGATACTTCTTGTTATGTCATTACCATCAATTTTTTCATCATCATAAATTTCAAGTAACAATCTTCTTTTGGTTATCAAACCATGCACTGATTTACTATTGTCACTTACACCCTTAGGCACGTCCCTTTCAAGAGTTTGGTGGATATTTTCCTTTTTTTTCCCCTAAAGTATAATTAGACTACATATTCATTTCATTTTTGAAGATGATTCACTCTCCACATTGATGGATTATCATCTCTCACCTTTTTAAATCCAAGTGGAAATAATTTAATAATAATTTATAAAATTAATGATGTAAAAAAATATTTCTAGATGCTATCTACACTTTCTTAAATTATATTAAATTATTTAATACATAAAATAATCCTAATTAGGAACTTTTCCATGTATAATACCATTCGCATACTCAACCACCCACAATGTTAATTCATAATTTCTCTCTAAACATATTAGCTTGTAAATAAAAAAATCAACACATTCCTTAAAATCCTCATGTTTAATGGCATAAACATTAATACATTTTTATTTGAAAATATACTTGAGATCACTCATACAAATTTTAGATATAAATTCCTCTTTAAAGCATCATGGTATTCATTTACTATAAATTTATACCCAATATATTATAAATCATACATCATATTCAATAAATCAACAAAAAGGTTAATACACTTGATAAAATTACAAAATACTTTTTGAATTTAAAATTTATAAACCAATGGATTCAATTAATTTTATTCAAAATATATCATAAACATGTTGATAAAATTGAATACTTTGGCTTGTTTTAATAATTGAAATTCCCCAATAATTAGAAAGATATCATGCCAAGAAAAAAATTTAAACCAGCCCTAACATATCTATTTTATAAGTTTTATTTTAGGTATCACCATCCAAGATGGACCCATGCCTTTTTAAATTTACCTAAAAGTCACAATAATTACTAATTTATGTGAAATGGTGTGGAAATGGACTAAATTTTGTTAGAAATAAGAAGAGTTTCAAAATGGTTTGATCATAATTTTAGATGCATAAGATTGTAAAGGAGAATAAATGAATGAAAACCTAAATCATTTTTCCCTCTATTATTTCAAGAATTTTAATGTCATTAATGTACCACCCATTCACTAAATAATAATCAATATCTACTTGTTTATGTAGACACCTAAAACTAGCCATAACTGGCTTCTAACTGGGCTTCATATTGATTCTTACGAACCATTACAAATTAAGCCTAAGAATCACTGAACGTCTCAAATTTGTTTATGTATCATTCATCAAAGCTCAAGATCATGTTGAGACATACCTAATTGGGGTATTCTATCATATGTAATAATAACCTCTCATGGATTCATTCCTAATCACCTTGCAACAACACAATTGTCAATTTGGCCTATGAACCTATTAAGTGGGGCACTTGCACGCTTAATTAAATATTGAAAGAGCTAAAAGAATAATCTAAATCAATTAAAAAATTAAATAGGATTAAATTTCTAGTTGAATTTTCCATTTGAAATTAATGAATATCTAAAAATGAAAATTCTAAAAATCAAAATATCAAAGCCTTTTGTCATTGCCTTTATGAGTTGTCAAGCTCTTTGAAAATATATTAAAATATCTAATTTAAGAGCTATGCCTAGTATTTGAAAATAATAATTACTTGAAAACTGTTAATTTTACTAGAGTTAGTTTTAACACACAAATGGTTAGCTTGAATCCATTCCAAGCCTAAACTCAATCTTGACTCACCTTGGGTGAGAGTTAATTCCTAAGGATATAAGTACAAGGCCTTGCCTATTGAACCATAAGCTATTTTGGTGTAAAGTTATTATGCACATATATATTCAACAAGCTTGGATATTGTAAAGTTATAATGCCTAAATTCCATGCAAGTAAGGTTATCATGCCCAAATCTTAAGCCAAACAACATCATAAGCCAAGGTGTCAAGGAGAGAAGGAGCCAAACAACCTCCATTGATGAAGACTTCTTGATGCACAAGCTGATCAAGCCATTCAAAAAATCCATTTGGAGATCTAAGGAAGGTAAAAAAATACATATTTTATGTTTTTGTTGTTCTTTCATTTAGTTTTTGTTACCTAAGCTCTCCCTAGTGTTTAGGCTAGAGGTGTTAGGAATTTAGTGTGCTCATTTCATTAGTTTTATAAGACTAACACAAGACTAACCTCCCCTCTATGTCAAATTCCTAGTTCACATGTTGACACACCTAGTGGGACCTTCAATAATCCCATATAACCAAGGAGGATGATATGATACTTTTTGTTTTACTAATGCATGCTTAAAAATCTTGAAAATTTGAGTTTTAGCTTCATTTTTCACATTTTTTTATTTTTAGCAACTCAAGTTGCAGGTAACCAACAACATTTTATTTCAACATTGATAGGGATCAATGTTGATTATACTAGACCAACATTAATTACCCCTATGTGGATCGACATTGATTACCCCTCTATAGACTAGTGTCGATTACCCCTCTATGGATTGATGTCGATCCCTATTTGGATCAATCAACATCGATCTCCGTGGGGCGACATCGATCCTTGCATGGATTGATGTTGATCTCTCTAAGATAGAAAATAGGAAACCCAAGAGTTAAATCCTAAATATTATTTTCTCACTCACTTTTAAGTCTCTAAGTAGGAAAACCCTTCAACAATTTTAGGTCCTAATGTGGAAAAAACAAAGTTTGAACATGGTTAAATCATACACAATTTATCTTTTGTGTTTAAAATGAACTTAGTTATTTTCATGCCTTGGTTATTTTTGAAGTTTTGTAAAGTTTATTAAACAAAAAATGCCAAGGGGCTCAAATTTCACAACATATTTCATCTTAGTCCAATAAAATGAACTTTCACATTTAGTTACATACTCTTAAGAGTTGTTTATTTTATGCTTGTTTGTTGAAAGTTATTTGTTTCTAGTAAATTGATGACACATGTATGTTATCCCCCCATCCTTTTTAGGGAACTCAAGTGAAAAAAAATGATCATTCTTTTCCTTTATTGATTTTAGTCCAAAAGCATGAAAATAAAGTCACTAAGGCCCTCCCCAAATCTATATGATTTAGGGAACCCTCAAATGACCATAAAGTCTTTTCACTTGTCTTTATTTTCATAGATTTTAGCTTTTGAGCAGGAGTTCATCACTTCTTCATGGGTTATTTAGAGAAGTGTTGACCTATGAATTCATCTCCCAACATTGTTTCAACCCCACTCCATAGTGGGGTATATAACTTGAGATGGTAACTCATTGGGTTAGTAGTTTGAATAGTTAAACTACCTCTGTTAGTGACTGTTACCCTCAAAACATATGATTAACTCAGATATCACACTACACAAAAAATTATGGATGTAGTGGTTGTGTAAAGGATAAAACCTTTTCACAACAAGCTAGTTGATGTGGATCTAATTGATGTGAGCATATCTTATGTTAGCCATACTTGGGACCATCTAGAAATGAGCTAAAATTAATAGTTTAGAATAAACCCCACTTGTTGTGGATATATTGTTGATGTAGGGAGAGTAGCTCGAATTTCCATGTCATAGTACAAACTTTTGAAAGAAGAGGGCACCCAAAAACCCTAATTTTAACGTGTTTTTATTTTTTGGATTAAAAATTTAAATCCTCTCAAGAGCAATTATATTGAAGAAATTTGACAGTATTATGCAACCTTATTAGTTTTAGGATTTAGGACTCTACACTTAGGTGTTTATGTCATTTTTATCCTTTATTACATGGTCTTGAGTTTAACTATCTATTTTTTATATCTTACCATGTCAAAATGAGTTTTATTTACACATCACTCCTTTATTTTAGGAGGTGTTACATTGCCCATTTGACATTTGCGCATGTACCTTAAATTTTTTTGTCAAACCTTTGTGTGTGTTGTTTGATTGAAAATGGTGTCATTATGCTACCTAATTGATTTTGAATCTTGTGCCTTTAAGTATTAAAATAAACCATTGATCATATCTTTAGAGTGTGATAACATTGTTACATTTCTCAAATCATTTCAAAGACTTTTTTTCCTTGTGTCCAAGTTCAAATTTTAAAAACCACTACCATGTGTGCCTTTTGGATCTATACCTAGTGTCATTATACTATTCGTTCTTGTATAGCTTGTTGTTTGTTTAAAGAAGCTTAATTTTCTAATTCAAATTTGAAATTAGCCTTAACAAGTTCAAATCCAAACATTGATTGATTTCTATCTATGCCTTGTGTAATTTTGGCTTAGAGCATCAATATTTTTCTTTTGGGTTGTGTAAATTAGCCTACTTTCTTATTTAATTTGGAAATTATTATTTTGTGCCTAGATTTAAAGGAAATAGCCTATCCCCATATGCCTATTGTTTTATGTCTTTTTTCAACTGACCAAATTCATGTTTAAATTTGAATGCCTAGTTTACTAGTTTATGCCAAAGTGTTTTATATTTTTTAGATTAAATCTCATACCTTATTTTGTTTAAAGTCTAGATTTTATGCCTTTTCTAAAAGACCTAGTATATGCCTATTTTGAGCCTAGATTTTGTGCCTTCTTTGAAAGACCTAAAAACTTTTGTTTTATTTAGATTAGACTTGTTTGAAACACTTTATACCTAAAGTTTAGCATTTCAAATTTTATTCATCCACTTGACCTTTTTATGTGAGACATTTGATGCTAGAATATTTTGTACTAAGTTTTATCATAGCCTTTTGGAGATATAGCTCCACTTCTTGACCAAGTTAGACTAAGTTTAGACCATTTATCCTTTAGACATTGCTTTGAAGAGTTTATATAACTTTAGACCTCTTTTGTGAAACATTCATCATTGATTTGAATTTATCTTACTATACTCATAGCATAACCATGTACAATCCATGATATGATAATATGGTTGCACAAGATGACTTTGTTCAAGAACCTTATGTTGACAATGTAGTTTGTGAGATAGATCCTTATCCTTCTTAAAATGATCAATTTGGGGAATAAATCCAAGATCCTCTAGCCCACTATCTAGTTAATAGGCCTCCATACTCAGAGTAGGACCAAGAATAAACAACATGGTACCTAGCTAGAGTACCTTTGGTTGTACAATAAGTTCAATAACAACTATATTATGTTACGATGCCATTGACATATGATCCCTATTTTTTTGATCATCAATTTCTTAGAAATAAGGATGAGGTTTTAATCAGAGCCATAGAGGCAGGGGCCAAGTTTCCAATAGACTTCCCCCATAAAAAATTGCTTAGTCTAGTTAGAGTACCTTCAACTATGCCTTACAACCAAACCATCGAACATGGCTCTATTATCAATGCTTAAGTGCTCATGCTAATGACATACCAAGACCCATGTATGATTTTCAAAAGAGAGGGCCTCATGGAGGACCATTTTATATAAATGCAGATAACCTATTAGACCTGAATTAGAGACATGTTAAATGCCCCAAATATTGAATAAGTGTCTACTACTTCTATACAAACAAAAGTGCCAAACATAGTGGATAACATGCAAGTGTCATCCAATCTAGGCCAAAGTGGTGTAAACACATCAAAAAATAGCCCACAACAAGTGCCTTTAGTAAACACCATAAGTGGATTACAACAATAGGGGGTAGGAAATTATACCCCCCAACCACAATAAATTAACACTAATCCTTAACCAATTACTTTTTAAAGCATGCAACTACAAGGATTAAGTAGTTAAATGTCGACTAGTATCATGCCTCAACCAAACATGATAAATGTTACTCCACCACAATAGGTGATGACTAACATTAGATAATAATATGCATAATCTAGTATACTAATGTAGTAGAGATTGAAAATTTTGCCACCTCAATAGGGGGAAACTAATGTTCCACTCATTAGGTAATGATAAGTACACCTCAACAATTACAGACCAACATGCCTTCACAAACATTGTCTAATCAACAACATATGTCTATTGGTTAACAACACATGCTAAATATCTAACAAGTGTCTACTTCAAAACAAGTGTTTGCACAAAAATGAGGTACCACTATCCCACAAGTACCAATTAGGAAATAATTGCCTTTCATTCTAAATGTGCCACAAATTCAATGATAGGGCTTTGTTTCACAACAAGTTACCCTTATCCAACTAGGTTTGACTAGTCAACATCAAGTCCCTACTCAACCTAAAAAGGCACAATAATTTACCTAGATCCATATCCTTCCATCTCAACCATAATTGTACTAAAAATAGGCCTATATACTGAATCTAAACCAGAATATTGCACCTTAATACATGTAGTTTAAATAAGCTCATCCTAATCTATAGATGCATATTCATGATCAATTCCATAACCAAACCAACATTCCATAGTAAACCATGCCTCCATTATAACCCAATCAAGGTAATCCACCTTTGACCACCCATCCTCCACCTCAGGCCAATCTTCTATCCAATTTCTTAGCACAAGAACTATAACAAATGAAGGATGTAATTGCCACCATTCAGTCTAAGAAATAAACCAAGAATTTTAGGTTGGATGACATGTGTTCCTACCCATTCAACATGTATTATTTGAAAATAACGTTTCTTCTTAGGTATGAACAACCAAAATTTGATGAATACAAGGGTAAAGGAAAACCTAAGGCCCATTTAACATAATTCTTTACCACTTTATAGCAATTGGCTTACAGTGACATATAAACCCTACTTTTGTTTCCTTAAACTCTAGTAGGATAGGATTTGGAGTGGTTTATGAAATTGCCAAATAACTCAATATCTAATTTTAATGACCTTTTAAACAAATTTGTGTAGCATTTCTCCTACAATATCAAACATGAGATTTCATTGGTAGATTTAACTCAATCCAAAGAAAAGGTCGATGAAATTTTTGCAAGTTATATACAATGATGGAGAGCACTTTCTAGCTACTTCACCTATAACTTACTAGATAAATAATTAGCCACTGTGTTTACCAAAATTTGTATAATGAGATATCTTATCATCTTGAGCTGTAGTGTGCACATACTTTCAAGGAAATCACTAAAACAGGTTTTCTAATTGAAAAGGCCATTACTAACAAATGGATTATCAAGCTTACCTCATCAAATCAGAACCAAAACCAAGGAAATGGCCAAAATGAGAACCATATCCAAGTCCAAGCATAAGCATTAACACTAGCCTAGGCCAATAATTATGAAAAATACAAATAGTTTAACCACAAAAATAATGTTATTGAAAATGGAATAACCAAGTCATGACATGTCTAAATGGTGAACATACCATCTACTCAACCAATGCCGCACATGAAAATTACTCCTCACCAATAACCTCTTCAACAAGTGCAGGCATTTCAATAACCTAGGCCATCTCAACAAACATATCACCCTTTGCCTTTGGAAACCCCTGTTTTAAGGAGAAATGTGCCTACTCATTGTGTCTTTAGTGACCTTAGAGAGCCCATTAAATCCAATTTTAATCTGATTAGTTAGCTGATTTCAAATTAATATCCCAAGGGCATTCCTTATCCAGATTGGTACATACAAAATGAATTTTGTGAATACCATTAGGTTAATGGGCATAATTTATGCTATTCTGTATAGATCAAGCACCTTATTAAAAATATTTTGGAAAATAGGGAGATAAAATTAGATAAAAAATCTTCTACATCCAATCAGAACTTAGGTATTTATCAAAACCCTTTTCCACAACATAATAACAATAACCAAGGCTAAAATAATAGTAATAATAGTATCAATAGCTGAGACAACAAAAACAACATTAAAAATAATAACATTAGCCAAATGGACAAAACCAAGGCCAAAATGGTGACAATACCCAACAGACTTACCACATAGTTACACATGACTAAAAGAAAGTTGTAGGTCATCTTAAGGAAGGTCACATTTCCACCATTACCATTAATCCAAGACCAAGTACTAACTAAACAAAACCATTTCTAACCAATTCCAACCAACCAACCTATGCCAGTGATCCTTCCTTAACTTGGGACTAAATATAGGAAAATTAGGAAGAAAGGATTACTACTTTTAGACCTTATATCAATAACACATCATTACCTTGTGACCACATACAAGTGCACTGGCAATTGAGACTTATCCAATCTAGCTCCTTGCCACCATCATTTCTCAGTAACCATGGTCCTATATCTAATCCTAATTGTGCAATCATAACTCAATGGTCAAAGATTATAGTTTCAGGCCCACAACCATATTCCACTACACCCATTCAACCCATCATTTTGGCTAGAAACAAGCCATATCCTACTATAAAGGAAAAGATATTTGATATTGTGTAATAACTTAAAAATATTCCTAAACAAATTTCCATTTGGGATTTGTTGTGTACGTTAACCATCCATAAGAACATCTTGATAGAGTTCCTCAACCAATCCCAAGTTCAAAAAGACATAAGCCCAAAAAAATTCCAATCTTTGGTTGGACATCTAACCCCAAACAAATAATTAAAATTTGACCAAAGTGACATGCCATCCCTTATCCCTCTTCATAATAATCCTTTGTACATCAAATTTGTCATAATGTGGCACAAAGTGAAGCGTGTCCTCATAGACAATGGATTGGGCATAAATATTGTGTCTCTAAAGCTCATCAAGCATCTCAAATACACAAAAACCAATCTCTAGTTAGAAATGATCATAATCAAGGCCTATGATAATGAAGAACAAGAGTCATAATGCACCTTCAGCTTGGAATTTATCGTTGGGCCTTTGACCCATGATACATTATTCTATGTGTTAGACCAAGATTTATCATACAATTTGCTCTTTGGTATACCTTAGATACATGCGATTCATTCAAGCCCTTGAACATTGAACTAGTGTCTCAAGTGCTCTCCTTTTGGCATGAAGGTCACCATTCATCGAGATTACATCCCTACAAACATTGTAAGCATTTGGAGGTTGAGTATGAAAGATACAACTACTATTTTGGCTTGGATTTGGTTCATGTTATCACATAGGATTGTACCTATCTTAATTTTATAGCTTGTTATGCAAGTGCCTAATAAAACAATGAAAAAGCCTCAAAAGCTATGGGACCTTGGAAATTTGAGGTTAATCTCTGGAGAAGGCTAGATTCCTTTCACTAAAATTTGATGCAAATTGATAAAATACTAGCCTTTTAGGAATTTTCCTCTTTAGTGCTCTCGTATCCTAAACTAGGGCTTTGATAGTAAATTGAAATTGCTAAAAAAATGAAAGTATGGTGATTACACCAAATTTTTATAGTGGATCTAGATGCTTGCTTGGGAAGCACAATAGGGAAAAAAATAGATTGAGTTTATTTTAAGCACATATTTATGCAAATTTGGAAATCAGAGGTAATATTTTAGCCATTCTTCAACAAAGGGAAAAATATATTTATTTCAAACAATATTATCAAGAGGGTAAAATACCACATATGAGTTCTTTTGAGACTGAAATAAAAGATAAAACTTCCAAAAATAATCATATAACTTGGATAACACAGAGATTCCAAAGACAAGAAAGGCAAAAACTTTAACTTTATTTCTCTCTAAAGGTTACAACTTATCACAAAAATATTTAAAATGGAAAAAAATATCACTAATAGAAAAAAGATACCATTGGGCCATGAAGACTACCCATATTTATACAAAATATGTCTTAGAATACATGTAGTTGTCAAAACATTAACACCCAATAGAAGGAAATCATGCAAACTAGAATGCCTCATGCAAAAGAGGGCAAGTTCCTCTATTTTTGGTGTTTTGGACTCATGGGAGTGCTTGTGTTACATTCATGAGTTGGGAAAGAATTTGGAGGATATCTTGGTGTAGTTGGAGATATTCATGAAAGTATCCTTGGATAATGGATAAAAATAACTCTCTATGCAAGAAGTGACACCCAAAAAGACTGTCTTTTCCAAATAAAAGATACTATTGAAAATAATTTTTCAAATTTATTTTCATGCAAACCCTAGCGTGCAAAACTAAAGTGAGACTTTTTAAACATCCAAGCCTTTATCACTTTCACCAAAAATGGATTGTGTAATTTGTGTTTTATGACTTTGCACATTTTCATTTCACATTAATTAAAATAGAAAGTATAATTTGCAACTTCCACATTTAAAAGATATAAAATGAAAAATATGTCTTTCTCTTTTTTCAAAAGAGCTATATAAAAAAACACAACTGCACCTTGAAATTACAAATTATAATGTTTTAAAAATGAAAATACATATGATAGAAACATTTTAAAATATCTGAAAGAGAGGGAAAATTAATCAGTCTTCATAATAGCTTCAACTTTTTTTTCATTTTCTTCTTACTTCTCTAAGTATGTATTAAAGGCCTTGAATATTCATGTATTTGCTCTTCGTCTGGTCCATAAGAATAAATGTTAGAGGCTGTATAGTCTACCTATACATCAAATAACTCTCTTCAAAAATTCCTTATACCTTGCATTTCATTTCTCATTTGATCAATTGCTTTCTCATATTTGATAAACCTATGAATTGAACTTAATGCAAAGACTATGTCTTTTGTTGAGTCCTTCTCAACTATTGCCTTAAAATTTTCCTAGACCTATTCTTCCTATAATATATTTCTAACATCATCCATTGGTTAGCATGACATTAAATTCATCATTCCATAAATCTCATATAACACATCAATAGCTTTATCATGAGCTTCCTTGGTTTGCTTAGCAAACTCAGTCAATATCCTTATCTAGAATTGGGCAGCCCTATGTAATTCATCATGATCAGTAGACTTCTTTAATATATTATAAAAAATGAGGGTATTAATATCAATTGAATTTATGGTTATTAATTTGGGGTATTACATGTTCAAATTTTGAACCTCTCCTTCATATCTACTGATTTATGATTTTTAAATTTTCTTTCTCTCTATGATGATACCATAATATTCCATCATTACTACAAGGGTGATAATACCTCTTATAGTCAGTTCTTCAGACCATTCCTTTGTATCCCTTCCCATGTGAGAAATATCTCGTACCAAATAAATTATAGATTGATCCAGACTGATTGGTTGCACTACCTATGGTTGTTGCAATGTTTCACTAGGCTTTATGAACTGGTTAAGTGCTTTAGTCAACTGATCAACTTTAATTTTAAGTTCATCCTTGGTGGCTTTGTCATGGTTAATTATATATAAGAGAGAGTTGATGCTTGACTGCACATCATGTCTGATCCCTTTGTTAGGTGTGGAGCTTGATTGTCTTCTAGGATTAGAGGTTAAAATTATGATGTCATTTTAGGTAGGTTTGGACCCCATTATTTGAATCCCTCATGGCATGGGGGGTTACAAGGGGGGAACCCCCCTTGTAGGGTTTAGTGGGTAATTTAGGGGTTGTGCACCCTAGTGGGGGTTTGGGGGAAACACGCCCAAAGCAAATTTTTAAATTAAAATTTCCTTATAAAATTCTAATTTCATAGTCAATATGGGCAATTAATTAAAGGTTTCTAGATATGATAATAGAGGTTATGTTTAGGTGTTTTTCACCCTAAAATGTATTTATATATAGATAAGATGTATGATGGTTATAAATGATGAAAAAATGGTACACAGAGGGGAGGCAGAAAAGGTAGAGAGGTGTAACAAGGTTTATTACAAGATTTTTTTCTCCCTTGTATTGTTGGAAATAATATACTGGACAAGTTTGGTGGATGTAGCCCATTTTGGGTGAAATAAATTAAATATGGCATTTAATTTTGTGTATGTTTATGTTTATTTTTTAAATGTTCGATTAATTCATTTCATAATGTCTCTTGTATGTGTTTTGAGGATAGATCTGGGTTTTAATTTATCCTAACACCCTTCTCTTATCTATTGACTAGGGTGTATGTGAAAGACCTAATAATCCACCACCACAAGATCTTCCTTTGATTTGTCTTGTGGGAGAACTATATTCTAAACATATTTTTCTCCCTTGTCATCAGTGAATGTTCATGAGAGGGTCATGAAAGTAGGTTTTGACTTCTTCTTGACTTTGGTCATGCTAAAGTCCAAAGTGTTGGGATTAATCATTGTTTTTCTCTTTTTTCTAACTGATTAGGCCAACCAACTAGGGGTAGCATTCTATGTATCTGGTACAATCACCAAAGAATCTATAGTTGATGTAGCTACACTAACTAATGCTGTAACTTAAGAGGCCTCTTGGGAAGATGACACTATTGTCAGCTTATGAGGTGTTTATGATGTTTTATTCTCACTAATAGTGTGCAAACCCATTATTGCACAAAGTTTTTTAGTATCTCCAAGCTCCACTGATGGTATGGATGAAGTAGTGGCATTGGGGGAAGTGGAAGCAATGGAAGCAGGAGTTGTGAATTTAGGAACTGGTGGAAGGGTAGAAGCCAAGGCACTTAATGTGTCAATTAGGTGTGTGGGGCAACTTAGGGTTGGTGAGGTGAAAATGGTGGATTGAGAGGAAGATGGAATATTACTCACTCTAGAGGTTGTACTGGCCTACAGGATGGTAGTGAAGATGATTGACTTTGAGGCAATTTACTATTGAGTGGTGTTGGGGATTAATGGTGATGAAATAGAAGGAATTGTGAATGGAATAGAAAGTGGTAGTGGATACAATGGGGAAGGACTAGTGAGAGGAAGGGAAAGTGAAGTATAAAATTGGACTCCCATGATAGGGAGACCCTGAGTGCTCCCTAGACTTGATTTTGCTACTTGCATTTGGTTTATTGAGGTGGGTGAAGTGGTAGATAAAATGGGGATGAGTGGAGGGAGATGAGATGAAACTTGTGATGTAATGGAAACTTGAGGTACTTGGGGAGAAGAGGTAGCCAGTGGAAGTGTTGAAGCCACATGTACTATAGGAGTAGAAGGGGGAACAATGGAAATAGGTGCTAGTGATATAGGATTCAAAGTAGTAGATCCTTATGCTACTGGTGCTATCTATTCTATTAAAAGATCAATAGGTTCACGTGCATCTTCTCCTTCTTTAATTGATTATCCTTTTTTGGCCTTAGTATTTTTTCCTCTTCTTTTTATATTTAGGTCCCATTGATGATTCAGTAGGGCCCTCCACTATTAGTTTTATACCCTTTGCTTTTAATTTTAGGAGTTTTTCTTTAACGCCTATGGTTTCTCTTGAGATATGCACTCCTTTACTCCTTAAATAGATAATAATTCTATTTATAATGGGGGATATCCTCTCAAATAGGGAAAATGATTTAGGAATTGACCACCTAATCCATGGTAGGGGTTTCACAATGATATAGGTGAGGTATAGTTGATCCACTCTAGAAACATCATCTTCCAAATCATCAAGGATTAGTGCCAGATCATAATCCTTTATTTACTATAAGGACATTCTTGAGTAGTCCCTCATTCATACCATCTCTTCATCATCAAAAGCCTTCCAATAATATTCATAGTATGTCACATGTTCATATGATGTCAATTCTAATGCATGAGTGATTTTACTGTATGGGTCAAAATATGGCCTGGACTCTAGGGTCATCAATGTTAATTGGCTCATCTCTACCTCTATACATCTAGCCTTAAAAATATTTTGGCATGTATAACATGCAATATAAATAGGGAAATTAATCCCTATATTTAGTATATTTGAGTGGAGCTTATGGGTTTCCACTAGCGTCCACACCAATTCCAATAATGCCCATTTGTCACTATGTATTGGGGGAGGGTGTAGGGATAACCACTGAAACCTATTTCCCTAATGTAGGAACATGTTAGGAATTATATGAAGAAGGATCCCCATTTGGTGATTTCTTATTTTTATTCCCTTCAAAACTTCTCCATCCTAAGTTCCTGATTGAACATGGTGATGATGTTGTAGATGAAAGCATCATTAACTCTTTTAAACTGCTATTTACTATCCTAATGGGCGAGGTCAAGGTAGTAGTTATACACTCTTGTTAATTCATTAGGAATAACATTGAGACCTAGGAATAATCTTCCCTTAGATAAGATATAAATAATAGATGAGGTCATGTCAAATTTATTTGAGGTTTGAACCTCAAACAATTGTTGATGAAGGGAATCAATGATTAATTATGCCTAATGTATATATTGCTTATCCTCTCAAATAGTCTAGATATATTGGTACATTCACTATTCATATTACTAAGAATCAAGACTACCAGTGACTCTATGTAGTAATGTTATAATATCTCCCACATCCTCTATAAAGTTAGATCTATACATTGACTTGGGAAATCTAGTGGAAGAATGCTTGGGGGTCTTGAGCCATTATTTGTTGATCATCTTTTGGCATCCATATTTATTCTCCTCATAGAACTGTGTAGATGTTTAGGGAGTTATATGCAAGTAACTTTAGCATTCAAGAATGGTGAACACTATGTTGATGTAGTCAGAGTCAAGATCCATAATATTTTCTCCCTTATCATTATACACTTGCCTCCTATTGGGGTCATAGTATCAAGCCATTGTTAAGATTAGTTTAGGACTTTAAATAGTTAGGGAAAAGGCTATAACTTTTGGAAGTCTAGAGTCATAAATACTTTATATCCAGTCATTTTTGAAATCCACCCCTACTTTATCCTAGAAGTCTCCTAGGTAAATATGACCTAAATATGTATCACTAATTTTTGTGAGTTTGGATTCCAAAAAAGAAGCTAATTTATGGCCCTTAGATTTTAAATTCATCTCTTTAGGAGAGATGGAGATTATAGACAAATATTTTAAGTAACCTACTTTGGAAGTTAGCAGAAACTATATGTGTATGAAGAACTTTTCCCTTCCAATGGAACTTAGAGGTGTTCAAAGCATGTCTAATGTCCATGGTGTTTATGGATTTAGAATCTTTGATGGAGGTGCGATGTGCTTGGATCATGTCCACTTTTCAAAGTGTTTGAAATATGTTGGGTTCTTGATGGAAGTGGGATGTGCTTGAGGCATGTCCATTGTCCATGGTGAATTAGGAATCTATGGAGGTCAAGTGTGCTTGGAACATGTCTAGTGTCTATGGGACACTTGGAGGGAATATTTTAATTTTTAAAATAGAGGAATATGCTTTAGGAATATTCATTTTAGCCTCTAAAAAGGGTTTGATTTCAAATGAAAAATCCTTGTCTGAAAAATGGAGTAAGATTTTGGAATATTCTTTAGATATTTACCTCAAAACCCTAGTATTCCCTAGATGTACTATCCAGTCCCTAAAAAACTAAGTGATATGCCAAGCACACAAACTTACTCAAAAATGACCTACCAATTGTTATAAAACTAGACTTTTGAAGGAAACCCTAAAACTAGAAATAAAAATATATAAGTAATGGGAAAAAACTTCAAAGATGGAGATCTAGAGGTATAAAACACAAGAAGAATACCATTTGGTGGATGTAAGTGATGTGGCTTGGAATAACTGACATGGCTTCTTTTTACAAATCAACCCTTATTTATATAGGAAAAACTTGCATTTAATGCTAGTGATGTTAGTTGGTGGCAGAGGTTGGACCTAATTGAAGTAGGTTCACTCTCTACAATAAAAAATGGCTCACTTATCCAAAACTTAGGGGTTTTGGTTGAAATATATTTCAAGAACACAAAAATAAAAAAATTATCATAATAATGCTTTCTTTGAGAAGAGATGTTTTATTTCTCACAAACATATGCTAATCTTTGAGAAGAGATATTTGATCCCCTTCTTAGGCTACATATCTATATATACATATTTTGAAGGTAGGAGGAGGATGTGGAAGGTCACCAATATTGAGGGAGATGAAGTGGTTCAACTTCCATGATTTACAACAACACAAAATTTGAGAAATTACTATTTTTAGAAACTTTCTATCTTTAGACAACACTATTAAAATTAAAAATTTGGGAACTTCCATTGGGTTATTAAGGGTAAAAAACTATCAAACATAGCTCTATGCCATCTCATCATTTTCTCCTCATTATTATATTTCCAATGGTTTGAATGGGGAGTCAAACAGAGCTATGGTTCAAAAGTTATGGCTCCCAAAAGTTCTACCACTAATTTGGGTAGAACCATTGCCCAAATTATCACCTGAAGTGTTGCCTAGATCAGTCAATAGGGGTAGGGTTCATCACACACTTTGCATATTGTAAAAATGTGCAATGTGCATTTTAATCTTTTCTTCTTATGAAAGGGATTGATAGGCTTGGTGGAGGTTGGACCTAATTGAAGCAGATCTACCCTCCATGGTCGGGTAAATGACTTGGCAGGGAGTGGAGCTCAAAATGCACTTTGCATGTTGTGAAAATGTGCAATGTGAACTCTAGGTCCCACCTCCCATGAGAAAAGGCTAAGGTGAAATGGTAGAAGTTAGACCTACATGAAGCATGTTCACTTTTTATGGGTGGGTTCCTTGGTTAGCAATATCTAGAGCTCATCATGTACTTTGAACATTATGAAACTGTGTAATATGCATATCAAATTTTGGATTCTATCAGATGGGTGCATGGTAAGATAAGAGCCTGCCATGCATTTTTCACATTTGAGAATGTGCAAAGTGCATGGTGAGTTCTAAATTCTATGACTTTTGAGGTTTGGTGCCTCATGGGACCCAAAACCCATAAAGCAATTTACACTAGTGTAAATTACATCTAGAGCCCCAAATTTTTTGAGGTAAGGGAAATATTGATTTTGGAGGATTAAGGTTTTTTATTAAAAAATAAAGGGGGTTTCCCTTAGGGTTCTATATGTATTGATATTTTTGGGACAAAAGTCTCAATAGTTCCTCAAAAGGACAAGAGGAAATAAATTCTTATTGATTTACCATAGGCCAATTGCATTGACCCAGATAGCCTTGTTTCATCTTCCCATAAGCTACCTCTTGAAATGTCTAATCCTTTTACCATCACAAAAATGGCCTAGGGGAATATTTGACCCATGATACATTCCAAATTTCCAAGATTCCATAAAACCCCAAGTCTTTTGGAAGACCTAAATCCAAATCACCTTACATGGAATGGAAATGAAAGGGAAAGGCTAAACTGCATAGTCTAACACCTATCATTTTCACACTCACAATGATAAATAGGTGAATTTTTACAAAAATGCCAAATACCCATTCCTAATAGGATCATGGATAATCAAGGCTATGAAGGAGGAGGACTTAGGCCAAATCAATAAGGTACACTTGAGACAATATCTATAACTCAGTATAAAGGAACTTATAATTTCAGATTTAAACCACTTGGGGGTGACCCCACATATCTTATTCATGTTTTAATGTCAATGACTAGTGATGATGATGCTTGTAGTGAAGTAGAGTCCACTCATAGCCTTTATGAACACCTGACCAATACCAATCTGTTTGACACCTATGTCATTTATACCCTTAGTCTAATTAATTGACATAATTTTCTTCCTCTATATCACCCTAAACTTGTATCCTAAGACCAATAAGAATCCACAATGCTTGTATATGAGTTGAGAATGATGATGCCTTTTATAATTTTCTAGGCCTAAGAGACAATGTTCCATTGGGAGATCTTAAATAAGGGTTTTTGATCAAACTAGATCCTACAACCTATTTTAGAGAATGGGTAAACACCCTTAGCCAAAAAAAAAGAGATAAAACATTGAGGTCACATAGTGCAAATATCTTTGAGGTGTTTTTGGACTAAGGTAAAATTAAAGAGAAATGATAATCTTTTAGTGAAAACTTATTTCAGGTGCCATTAGATAAGGGTGTTCACCTTTCCTAAAACATAGCTCATGAGACCAATAATGATGAAATTTCCTATGGGTTCAAGTTTAGTACTAAGAACAACATGCCTTTGGCCGAATCATTCAAGAGTTTCCAACAATTTCTATCACATGGCCAAACTTACCATTGGGAGATTTTGATTCATCTTGTCTAGGGGAACTTGAAGAATTAGTCCAAATAGAGGACTTTACCGTTATAGGCCAATTCTAATCTTTGTTAACCATTTTGGAATATATTTCAACTCTACTCATAGAAGACACTATATAATTCAACATTGGGATTCCAGATGACCCAAAATGGATCAAATTAGGTGTATTCCTCATTGAAGAGGAATGTGACATTTTTACAACCCTTTTGAGGGAATTTGTTGACATATTTCATTGGGCCTACTCTAACATGCTAGGTTTGGACCCTGCCTTAGTTATACACCACCTTATTATACATCCTGATGTTAAACCCGTGAAGCAAAATTAATGCAAGATGCATCCTTGTATTATTGTATTAGTAAATAAAGAGTTGGAAAAAAACTTAGATGTGAGATGTATTTAATTAATCGACTATTTAGAGTGGATGTTGAATGTTTTTCCAATTAATAAGAAGCCATAAAGAATCAAAATCTACACTAATTTAAAAGTTAAAAAAAAGGCCTAACCCAAAGATGACTTTCCTCTACCAAATATTGACATGATAGTTGAATCCATAGCTAGGTATGAAATTCTTTCATTGATGGATGGATTCTTAGGATATAACCAGATCTGGATTGCACTCAAGGAATGACATAACATAGTGTTCACCACTCCATGGGGAATATATTTTTATCAAGTTATGTTGTTTGGTCTCAAAAATTTTGGGGACACATACAAAAGATCCCTGACCATCATATTTTATGATATGATGTATGACATTGTTGAAAACTATGTCGATGACATATTAGGAAAATCAAAGACTAGGGGAAATCATCCAATAGTACTATGAAGAATATTTGAGATATTACATGAGTACAATGTCAAAATCAATCCTAAGAATTATGTTTTTTAAGTTACTTCAAGAAAATTTCTTAGCTTCATTATGTCTCATAGAGGCATTGAAGTCAATCCAATCAAAGTACAAGCCATTATCAAGAGCCACCACCTTCCAATTTGAAGTAGCTCTATAGTTTTCAAGGCAAAATTTAGTCTATTAGATGATTTTTTTCTCAATTGGATGACAAATTCCATCTATTTACACACTTTTTGAAGAAATGTGTCACATTTCGTTGGGATGATGAATGCCAAAAATATTTTTAGTGTTTAAAGGACTATCTTGCAAATCTACCTATTTTGTTACCACCTATGCCAAGAAAGCCATTCCTACTATACCTATTAGCCATAGACAAATCCTTGGGGGATCTTCTAGTTTAGCATGATAATAACACAAAAGAACATGCCATGCACTATCTAATCCATAAACTAGTTACATATGGACATAATTATATGCCCATTGAAAAAGCTTGTTTAGCTATGGTCTTTCTTAGAAACTATGCCATAACATGTTAAAAAATAGGACCATAGTTATTTCAAAAGTATATCCACTTAAGTATCTACTATCCAAGACAACTTTACAAGGCTACATGGCTAAATATATCATGCTTCGTAATGAGTTCAAGATAAAATACATCAACCAAAAGGCCATCAAGGGACAAGTACTTACATATCAACTTGATGAAGCTCCCCTTGCAGATACAGAACCTCTAACTTTTTAGTTCTTAGATGAGTCCATTATGACCATCATTGAAACACTTCTTGTGGAGTAGCATTGGAAGCTATACTTTGATGTATCATTCACAACACATGGATTTGGTGTAGACCTATTATATATTACACCACAGGGGGATCTAATCCTTTAATTATTTTTTATTAGCTTTCCTTATACTAACAACATGGATGAATACAAATCAATCATTATAGGGATTTGATAAGAAATATAATGGAATATTCAACATTTCAAGGTTTATGGTGATTCTCAATTAATCTTCAAGTAGGTATAGACCACGTTTAGACTAAGGATAACAAGCTAGTTTCATATAAGGCCATGATTGACACTCTCAAATAGCAGATTATTGATGTAAAATTTGAACACATACCAAGGGATAGTAACATAATAGTGGATGCTTTGACCACCATTGGATCTTTAATTCATCATACCAATAAGGTAAAAGAATATCAATTCCTCATTAAAAATCTTCTAGTACTAGTTCATGAACCTTCAACCATCACAATGATCTATGATATTGTTAGTCATAATTATATATGATATTAAAACATTTATACCTACCTTTATGACCATATTATGTGACCAGACTTATCACACAAATGAAAAATGCCTTTACCCACCAAGCCATATGATATACCTTACTTGGACCAACCCTTTATCACCATCACTTTGATGGAACTCTACTTCATTATTTAAATTCGATAGATTCAACATTAGCATTATGAGAAGTTCATGAAGGAGTATGTGGAGCCCACACTAGCAGGGATATCCTAGCCAAAAATATCCTATGTAATAGCTATTATTGGCCAACCATGGATTTAGATGCAACTACTTAAGTCAAAAAGTGTGATAAATTCCAAAGGCATGCCAATCTGATTCATGCCATGACCAAGAATCTAAAGCTAATACTTACACCATGGCCATTTACTACTTGGGGCCTTAATCTCATTGGGTAGATTAACCCAACCTTATTTGATGGCCATAAACACATCCTTACCAATATATAATATTTCACTAAGTAGGTTAAAGCTATACCCCTCACTTACATGATTGGACAACAAATTTCTAAATTCATATTCAACCATATCATTTGTCGCTATGGTATCCCATCTGATGTTATATTTGATAATGATATATCATTTAAGAATAAGGATGTCAAATCACTGTGTGCCAAGTATAACATTACTCAACATTTTTTTTACTGCCTATTACCCATAAGGTAATGGCCAAATAGAAGCATCCAATAAAACCATTGTCAATATCCTTAATAAGATTGTTGATGATGATGAGTGCAAAATATGGCTCTTTAATTGGCATGACATTCCCTTCATTTCATATCTCTAAGGCTATATCTTATTCAAATCATAAACTTTTAGTTAGCTTTAACATGAAAACTAGACACTTTATCTCATTTATGATAAGCTAAAGATTGTGTTAATACTTTTCCATTAATACCTAACAAGTATGATGTTTTAGTGTTTTAATTTTGAAGAATGAATAGGATAAATGGTATAAAGAAGCTCCAATTTTTTATTCTAATTTTCCAAAGCTATGGACTCTGCCAATGTAGAATCTACGGACTCTGATAGTGTAGAATCTATGGACTCCACCAGTGAAAGCTATGGACTCTACTAGAATAAAGACTATAGACTCTATAGGTTCACATCTATGAACTCTATAGGTCCACATCTATGAACTCTACAGGCCATTCCTACAAAATTTATAGGTCTTGAACCAAAGAAGAAGGGTTGTAGATAGTTCTAAAGAAGATGATCATTCCAGTTGGAATCCCATCAAGCAAATATTTGACACCTATTTTGAAAGCTTCAGTTTTGATGTATTTTTTACATATTTAGATCTAAACATAAGTATAGGATTAAAAACAATTTTCCCATAAATATAGTTGGGTTTATAAGATCTTACTCAATCTAAATCTCCTATTTTGGGGATAGATGGATTAACTGAGTAGATATAGTCTTCTGTATACTATTTTTAGTTCAATGCATTTGTATATAACTATAAATCTTTTGTCAAAAGAAATTACTAGAGAATTAATTATTGAATGCAGACACAAAGTTTTTTGATAGATTGTGAACATTTTAGCCTTCATAATTTAATGCAAAATTACTCTAGCTTTCAGTACTAAATAGATTTCATTCCTGACTTTAAGAGGAGCAAGGGCCCACTCTCCTTGGAACTAGGAATTTGTGTATGGTATTTATTTTTATGTTTAACTAAGTTTTCTTTATTATATAATCATAATATTTTGGATACTTCCATGTATTAGTAAATTCAATACAATAATTGAATTCCAATAGTTATTCTCTTTCAAATCAAGTGTGATTTAGTCTTAGTGTTACTTATATTTACATTTCCAAGCAAGAGTGAATTAAACTTAGATTTATATTTCCAAGCAAGAGTGAATTAAACATAGATTTACATTTCCAAGAAAGAGTGAATTAAACTTAGATTTACATTTCCAATCAAGAGTGATTAGACTTAGACTTCCATTTTCAAGTAAGTGTGAAATATAATAAGTTTGATTTAATTTATAACAAAGGATTGAATTGATTAGTTTGATAGTTAAACATTTCTTTCAGCAAGTGTGAAGTATGTAGTTTGAAAACATTCTTTCATAAAAGAGTTAGGATAAAATCACTAGACACCCCTAAGACCAATTTATAGATATACCACCATAAGCCTTGCTACAAATAGATTTAGACATTGGCCCTGGTTTGATAAGACATCAATCTAAAGGATTGATTAAATGAGGAGTTAAACAACACTCATCATTTTTGGTGCCATTGTGAGGGAAATTTTTTGGTGTTAGTAAGGTAAATCTTATTGTTCTATAGTAAAAAATAAATATAAAACATCAAAATAATAAAAAGAAAAATCAATTTATGTTTCTACCCAAAGATTCTAAGGGATGATTTGTTTCAAAGTTTCCTCTAAAAACACAAGCTGAAAGTTCTACTTCAGAATTCTGAGAAATAAGTCCTTCACCATCTTTAGATGAGAACCTTGAACAAGATGTTAAGTCTAATCTTCAGGATTCCCCTAAAATTTTATTTAGAACTAGAGCATTACCAAAACCAATTCCTATAGGAAGAATTCACCAGGAAAACCCATTTTCAAGATGAGAGTATCTAAAAGCTGTAAAATACATAGAAGAAGCATTTAAACAAGATATTACTGAAGAATATTTTGAAGAGTTTGAACAACCTCCAACCCATAATTCTTGGGTAGTTAATCCTATCTTTGAATAATCATAAGAAGAGGAAAATATGGCTAACCAACAAAATCACCAAGTTATGGAACAAGGTTGGACTTTCTCCTTTCTTATTTTTTTAGAATCAGATGACCAAACTATCATGAAAAATATTTCTCCTGCCAATTCACCAAATTTTTGGGGAAGGTCTACAAAAGATCCAGATCAATTTTTGTTTGAGTTTAAGGTACTTTGAAAAACCTATGACTACACAATAGACAATCAAAAACTAAAATTATTTCCATCAACACTCAAAGATGTAGCCATGAGATGGTTCATGGGTCTCCTAGGAAATTCCATTCATACATGGACATACATGGAAACTACATTTCTAGATAAATATCAATACTATTTCATGGTAAGAGAGAGAAAAGAGGAATTATTTAAAATCAAACAAAATGAAGATGAATCTATAGAGGACTATTTTGATAGGTTTTCATTCACTCATAAACAAAGTAGTTATCCACTTATTGAGGAAGTCCTAAAATTTGTTTTTCTCAAAGGATTAGATGAATATATTAGAGATGCACTCAATATAATGGGAAGAGATGACATAAATAAACTATCCTTTCATTAGATTTTGGAACTCTGTACTAATTACTCTAGGACAAAACTAGGGAGTAGGAGAACAAGAGTAAGGAAATATAATGAAGTGGGAAAATTGATGGAATAATATGCAAATTTGAAAATTAATATTTTGGTCACACTAAACAATACATTAGATGGTCTACAAGCTAAATCTAATGAAATAGAACCATTAGTAATTTACTATCCTAAGTGTAGACTAAAACATGTTCTTAGGCATTGTCCTTTGGACAAAACAAACATTTTTTCTTGTGGAATATGTGAAGGAAAGGATCATGACACAAATAATTTTACCCTTCTACCTACCTTGAAAAATTAGATGAAATCAAATGGTCAACCTGTTGAATAACTAAATTATATTCAAAGGCAATTTTTTTTACACAAAACTAGGCCCAAGGATAGTTTGGCCCCAGGAATCTAGGAAATCCAAATCCTTGGATAACACCATGGAATGTTCCAATTCCTCCACCTATATTAGATCAACCTTAGATGCCATTAGCTCAAATTCCATGGAAAAAAATCAAATGGATACCATAACAACCTTGGATGATGCCACAACAACCATGGGGACCCCAATAATAATCACATCCATAATGGAATCAATAGTGGAATCCTAATCCACAATATCACTAACCAAGAAGAACACCACAACAAAAAACTATAATGCCACCCCTTATTGTCCAACATCTAGAACAATTCAATCAACCCTCAATGCTTGCATAACTAGTAGCCAATCCAAAGAATAAAAAACCAACACCTATCTATACCAATGAAAAAGGAGACACAATGAATGTGGGGGAAATTGACTGCTCTGATATTCAATTGAGATCAATAAAAATTGTTATAGACCCTCCAATTCTTATTTCTAAAATAATTGATGAAAAAAAGAAATAATATTACCTAAACCAAAAACTAAGGAGGCTGAAACCAATAAAGGTCTTGACAAATCCAAGAAAAACACCATTCCACCAATAGTTCCTTTTCTTGAGAGATTCAAAGAAACTGCAGACAAACAAAAATTAGACATAATCAATAAGTTGTAAAAGATCAACATTGAGGTACCCCTACTACAAGCTATTAAGGACATTCTTAAATTAAACTAAATCATCAAGAATTTATGTTTCAAAACACTAGGAAGAAAGAAATAGTACCCAAAATCCATACATGTGGATGGTAAAGTTGTTGATTTGTTAGTAGGAAAATCAATAATACCCAAGTATGTAGATCCAGGAAGTTTAGTTACAATAGTCACAATAAGAGGAAAAGAAATTCCTAATGTTTTAGTGGATTTAGGAGTAACGATTAATGTCATGACAACTAATACTCTCCAAACATTATCTCTTATGGGAATGTAAGCTACCTCTACCATCCTTCAAATGGTGGATCAATATGTGACTAAACTAGAAGGAACTATACATGATGTAGCAATACTTATTGAGTCTTGGGAATATCCAGTCACTTTTATGGTGATAAAACCCAAAAAAAGGAATTTAGGGTATCCTCTAATCTTAAGAAGACCTTGTCTAGCTACTATCATATCACTGATTGATTACAAGTCAGGAGATATGAAAATTTCCAATGGTCTAAAATCTAAATTCCTTTCCTTGTATCCTCCTGCAAGGCTGTCCATGAACCACATAGAAAATCTTTGGATATACAAGTTAGAAAACAACATAAATGATCTTCCATCATTATCCATGATCATAGTTAAATTACATCTTGAAGAATTGATTGAAGAAACTATTTTAGAGCCTAAGGAATATGAACATATGGAAGAATCTATAGACTCTACTAGGGTAGAATCTATGGATGCTACGAGGGCAAAATCTACAGACTCTATGAAAATTAAATATATAGACTATGCAATCTCCTCTAAGATATCTTTCCTGAATCCCTCTATTTTTTCTTCATCATATTATCAAAGGATGATTCAATCAAGTGTATGGAATTGGGCAAAAGAACAACAAACACAATTTCTAAATACATTTTATTGCCCATTAACAAGAGTTATTCCACTAAGAGATAGATTTGTCAAAAATATAGCCACATTTCACATGATGCTTCCTTATCCATATCCCTTGAAGTCCTTGATGAGTGAATTTAAAAATCTAGAATCAAATCATCTAGACACAAAACTTCTCATGATGCTACCTAGAAAAACTTTAAATATCAACAACTGGTTAACTAATGATGAGGAGATTCAACTTTTAGAAGTTTTAGAATGACATACCAAGGATTTTGCTTGGGATTACACTGATATGAAAAGAATCTACCCTAATGTATGCAAACATTACATCTACACAAAATCTATCAAACCAGTGAGACAACTACATAGAAGAATAAATCTAGCATTGAAAGATAGTGAAAATAGAAATTCAGAAATTGCTTGACATGGGATTTATTTACCTCATCTTAGATGGCCAGTGGGTTTCAATATTGGTGATTATACAAAAAAAGAAATTTAAATGGAGAATATGTGTGGATTATAGAGAATTGAACAAGGAAACCCTAAGGGATTATTTTCCCTTGCCTTTTATTAACCAAGTTCTTGTCAACCTGGTCAGAAAAAAATATTTCTCTTTTCTAGATGGATTTAGTAGATATAACCAAATAATAGTAGCAGTAGAAGATCAAGACAAAACCACATTCATCTACCCATGGGGAACCTTTTCCTACTGAGTACTCCCATTTGGACTTTGCAATGCTCCAACAACCTTTCAAAGAGTAGTCCTGGCAATCTTTTTTGACCTCATAAATGATTATGTAGAAGTCTACACGGATGATTTCACTATCCATGGGGAAAATTATGACTAATCCCTCACTAATTTGGAGAGAGTTTTAACAAGATATGAGGAAATTCAATTATCACTAAGCCATGAGAAATGCTTTTTATTGATGAATAAGGGAATAGTGTTAGGACATCACATTTCAACAAAGGGTATCCAGGTAGATCCCAAGAAAATTAAGATAATCTCCAACCTGCCCATACCACATACACAAATAGAAGTTAAGAGTTTCTTAGGTCATGCTAGCTATTATAGATGATTCATAGACAACTTTAGAAAAATATCTGCTCTAATGTTTGCCTTGCTTACAAAGGATAGTAAATTTATATGGACTGATGATTGTCAATAAACCTTTGGAACTATCAAGTCCAAACTCAGTACTACTTTAGTAATGGGAGGCCCAGATTGGACACAACCCTTTCACATCTACATAGATGATTCCAACACAACAATGGGTGTAGTTCTAAGACAAAAATATGAAAATGATCATATGTATGCTATCTACTACATTAACAAAAGCATGACTCCTACTAAAATAAATTACACCATAACTAAAAAATAACTCCTTGTTGTAGTCTATGCAATAAATAAATTTAGACATTATATATTAGGCTACAAGGTGTTTTTCTATATAGATCACTTAGCTATCAGGTATCTTAACAACAAACCAATAGTGGGAGGTGGGATTATCAGATGGATATTACTTCTACAAGAATTTGATATTACTATTATAGATAAACTAGGAAATTTTAATGTGGTTTCTGATTTCTTGTCTAGAATCAACATTTCAGGTGAAGAGGAACTAGTAGAGGATGATTTTCCAAATGAATAATTGTTTGCCATTTCAACAAAATCTCCATGGTTTACTGATATAACCAATTAACTTGTTATAGGGAAGTTTCCTCCACATTTTTCATATAGATAAAGAAAAAAATTAATTAGAGAAAGCTCTTATTTTAAGTAGATTAATGGGATATTATTTAAACTTGGACCTGATCATGTGTTTCACAGCTATGTGACAAACAGTGAAGCATATGACATCATTAGGGCCTATTATGATGAACCAAGAGGAGGACATTATTCAACTCATAGGACTATACATAAAATCCTTGGAGTAGGCTATTATTGGCCTCATCTTTATAAACAAGTGAATAAGTATATCAGACACTATGATGCATGTCAAAGAATAGGGTAACTCACTCCTTCAACTGAAATGCCTCTCCATCCTCAATTGGTTTTATAACCATTTGAGAAATGGGGAATTGACTTTATTGGACATGTGGACCCCCCTTCTAGAGGAAAAGAATACATGTTAGTCTTCACAGACTATGTCACCAAATGGGTAGAATAGAAGTTTTAACTCATGCTCGAGAAGAAGCTATAGTAAATTTCCTATACTTCAAGATTATGCAGAGATTTGGTGCTCCAAGGGAGATAGTTTCAGATCAAGGACCCCAATTCATGTCAAACGTGATAAAATACATTATGAAAGCATATCAAGTTCAGCATATGAAGTCTTCTCCATACCACCCACAAGCCAATGGACAAGTTGAAGTCATAAACACAGAATTATAAACTATTCTAATAAAGATTGTTAGTACCAGCAAGAAATATTGGGCAGACAAAATACCAAAAGTAGTTTGGGCCTATAAGACCACTTGGAAAACAATAACTAGATTTTCACCCTATGAGCTAGTTTATGGTAAGAAACCTCTATTCTCTGTTGAGCTTGAATTACAAACATTGAAAATAACATTAGAAATAGGAATTGAATTGAAAGAAGTACAAAAAGAGAGACTCATGTAGCTCAATAAACTTGAGTAAATGAGAATTAAATCATTAAACAAGACTTAATTTGTGTAAAATTAGAGATTTTTTTTGCATGATTCACACATCAAAAAATGACAATTTCAAAAAGGAGACTAGGCATTATTGTTTGACTCAAAATTTCAGCAATTCAAAGGAAAACTATAGACAAGGTGGCTAGGACCTTATCAAATAGAAGAGGTTTCTAGAAATGGTTATACCAAGTTGATGCCTATTGATGATAGAAAAATATCTATTCTAGTCAATGGTCATCGACTAAAGCTTTATCATAATCTTCTCAATAAAGAGGACTTTGTGCAAAAAGTCCACCTTCAAGTAGCTTCCCTGGAAAAAATTGTTTTCTCTAGGGAACTTATTCCTTAAAAAATTGCTCTGTATATAAAAAATAAAAATAAAAATAAAAATAAATATAAAAAATAAAAATAAAAATAAAAATATAATTCAACAGTGAAAATCCTTTCAAGGACACTGTTGACAATGCATAGCTGGAAAACCAACTTCCTGGCTGGATATGCATTGCTAAAAAGGGCCTTGACAAGAAAACTAGTAATGGCTGGTCAAGGGGGAAAAATTAATAAATAATAATACTATATATATATATATATATATATATATATATATATATATATATATATATATATATATATATATATAAGGAATTAGATCATGCAATCCTGATTAAGATACCTCATGCAATAAATTTTAAATTGTTTGATGACTAATTCATGTAGATTTACTTGTACAGGACAAGTGGCAAGGAAAGAAAAAGATCTGAGGTAAGTCTAAATGAGTGGTTCTATTTTTTCATGTTTATTAAACTAGAGGTTTGATTGTATTAAATAGGATTGAACCTATGGAGATGGAAAGTATGGATAAAATGATTCTATATTCCCCCAAAAGAAGAGTAATCATAACATGAAAGAAAAAGGATGAAGAGACACATCTCATAATTGATCAATTGTATTAATTTTGATGGGACATTATAAAATCATGTCATTAAGATTTTCAATAAAAGGATTTCTAATTATCATAAAACTTGATGGCGATGGAAGAAATAATTGCTCTTCCATGTGAGTAGTAAAAATGCCACCATACCACGTAATCATTCAAATCATTATGATAACATTCACATTGCCTCAATAGTTGGTAGTCTCATCCTTAGACATCAAACAAAATAAAATTTCATTAAAATTAATGATTACATGGCTCCTAATTTAGGTAAAGTTAATTTTATATGCACAACATAGAATTATTAGTTTTTATGAGGTGCATAAGAAACCCTCCTTTGCAAGTTCCAAAGGAAAGAAAGCACAAACCCCAATTTTAACTTGGAAAAATCCACTTCAATGAGTAAAAATCCAATAAAAATTTATAAATTCAAAAAGGAATGGGGCAAAAGATAAGATCAGAGCTAAAAAAAGCTACTAAATTTATCAGTGATGCGGCTTACATAGCAGTGTTCGAGGAAAATGGATGGCTCCCATTCATCCAAAAGTTCTAGGGTTTTCATGAGGCACTGGTAAATAAATTTTTGAAAAAACTTACCCTTTATTTCTCTATGTTTGAATGAATAGTCATCCCTATGTCCATTCAAGTCATTAGTGAAATTATAAAAATCCTAGATGAAGGAATAAAGGTAACATGTAGAATTCCCTTTAATGACCTTATTACCCAATTTAATGGCAATGAATGAACTAGAACCGCATTTTTTTTAACTCTAAAGGGAAATCTAAAGGATTTCATATGGATTCACTTTTAGATCCATGGTAGTCTATAGCATTTTGGGTCATCAAGTATATCACTTGTGAGGGGCAGTGTAGTTTGTTAGGAGGAGAGGCCATGCAAATTTTAATACATTTAAAACATGGAAGACAAAACCCCTATTATAATATTAATCTTCCTTGTTACCTATATGGATCCCTTTAAGTTATGAACACAACTCCTAGTGATTATATCAAGCATCATGGTCTCATTCACCTAGTTATTCAACATCATATCTTGCAACAAGGGAAAGAAGTTTGAGAGGCCTAGGAAAATAGGGTTACTGGCTAGATTATAGCCCTACCTATATAGGGAGAAGTTGGAACATTTGGTTCACTTCAGCCATAGATATAAACTACTACAAATAATAAAGTAATCCCAAAGCAAAAACATGAAAAGGCTATAGTTTTCAAGGAAAACCCCTCTTCTTCCTCAAGAAGAATAACCAGATCCTAAACTACTCAAACCTCTATTATTATAGAGGCCCCACAAGAACCTCAAGAATAAACAAAAGGGAAGAAATTAAAAATAAGAGTTTCTACTTCAACAGGGCTTGAGAAGGCTAGAGGTTTAATTGCTGAAACAAAAGAATAACCAAGTATAGCTCAGAGGATGAATAAAAGAAGGAAATTGATTCTAAAAAAAGATGAACAAGAAGTAGTAGACACTTTGGATAGTCTGAGATAACTATCCCAACCTTTAGACTAGCTAAACATTGAAGAATATGAGGTTTTTGAAGTAGCTCCTGAAAGGCAACATGTTGAAATCCCAGTTACTCAGCCATCTCATAATCCAAAAAGCCCTCTAACTAACACCATGGAACCAAGAGATACACAAAATAATACTATAGAGGAAGAATACAAACAAATCAAAGTTCCATGGACAAGGGAAAATCTCCATGTACATTTTATGGAGTACCATCCAACCCAAAGGACCCTATCATGTAGCTAACATTGGAACTTTCTAAGGCTCAAGCATTGATCAATCAATAGGGAACAGGCTTTACCAGTTTAATCAACCAACTTCATACTAAGGATCATTTAGTACAACTAACATCTCTAAATCATGATTTAGAAGTTAACAAATTGAAGGAAATCATAGAACAAAAGGAAGAAGAGGAGATTGATCAATGGATATTTATATAAAATCTTAAAAAAGAAAATAGATTATTACAACAATTATCTCAAAAGGTCAATCAATTTACTCCCACCTCTAAAGCATGTGTTAATCAAGGAAATCAAACTAGTTATCCATAAATGTCTCCATTTGATATGTTATGTCAAGCTAAAGAGGAATACCAAGCAATTAAGCAGAAAAATAAAGCTTTGATTGTTGAAAATGAGAAATTAAAAAATGAAAAACAAATTTTGGAAACCAAATTCCAAACCTTAAAAGAGGATTTATAGAATGATTGTAAGCTTATAGAAGCTCTTGTAGCTTTTAGAAGTCCTTATGTCTATATCTTTTTTCTCTTTGAATAGTTCTATAGTTGGTAGTTTCTCAAAATATCTTGATGACTTTCATACAAAATTCTAAATCCTTCTACATTTTTGGAAATATTTTACAATGCTGAGCCTAACAATCAAAATCTCCTTTGTGAATTTTATTTGCATGATTTGAAAATAGGAGACCATAACCATAATAAATTTATGATCAATATACATGTGGGAGAAGTTTTGTTGAGGGCACTTCATTCTACTTTTAAAAATTAGCTAGCATGGAAAAGAAAGTTTAAAGATTACACAACACATGCTAAAACCATAGGGTTATGCATAAGACCAAACTATTCCATTCCTAGACTGATAGTACAAAAATTTAAGTTTGTCTATAATAAGGATGATGTCAAAAATCATTATTTTCAAGCCTTATATGATTGCATTATCTCATTTGATCTCTTCATAAGGAAAATTTTTATTCCAGTCATTGAAGCTAGTGTTAAAAGGTGGGATTTACTATCAATCTCTCTCAAAAGATGTGAAGTCATGTATCCTAGCAATTTAAGATGGAACAAGAGAAGGGATAAAGTAGTCCTTGAATAAATTGAGATAGTACTAAATTCTAATGGAGAAATGATATGGATTGGAATGATATATAGACCTCTTTTGTTGATCATACTAGTTCTAGGATGGCAAAATTGGGCACCTCAATCTGATGCATCATTTGATGATTGGAAACAAATGACTTTGGACCACATAGGATTTACAAGCAATGAAAATGTTCATATAATAGATTAATTTGAATACTATGATCTCAACAAAGGTTTAGAAGATAGAAACAAAGCTACTAGAGATAGATACATTTTGTAAAAGGGACTTGTAAAAGGTAAAGTCTAGGGGAGATGATGAGTCCAAAATATGGCTCATTAATTGGCATGACATTCCCTTCTTTTCATCTCTCTAAAGATATATCTTATTCAAATCATAAAATTTTAGTTAGCTGTAACATGCAAACTAGACACTTTATCTCATTTATGACAAGCTAAAGATTGTGTTACTACTTTGCCATTAATGCCTAACCAATAACATGTTTTAGTGTTTTGATTTTGAATAATGAATAGGATAATTTGTTGAAAGAATCTCTAGTTTTTATTCCAATTTTCCAAAGCTATGAACTTCACCAGTACAAAAACTATGGACTCCACCAGTGTAGAATCTATAGACTATGCCAATGAAAGTTATGGACTCTACCAGCTTAAAGACTACAAACTCTATAGGTTCACATCTATGAACTCTACAAGTCCACATATACAAACTCTATAGGACCATTCCTATAGAGTCTTTAGGTCTTGAACCAAAGAAGAAGGGTTGTAGACAGTTCTGAAGAAGATGATCATTCCAATTGGAGTCCCATCAAGCAAATCATTGATGCATATTTTGAAAGATTTAGTTTTGATGTATTTTGTACATATTTAGATCTAAACATAAGTATAGGAATAAAAACAACTATCCCATAAATATAGTTGGGTTTCTAAGATCTTACTCAATCCAAATCTCCTATTTTGGGGATAGATGGATTGAATAATTAGATCTAGTCTTCTGTATACTATTTTTAGTCTAATGCATTTGCATAAGACTGTGAATCTTTCATCAAAAGAAATTACTAGAGAATTAACTATTGAATACAGACATACGAAGTTTTTTGATAGATTATGAACATTCCAACCTTCATAATTTAATGTAGAATTACTCCAGCTTTTAGTACTGAGTAGATTTCATTCCTGACTCTAAGAGGAGCAAGGGCCCACTTTCTTTGGAATAAAGAATTTGTGTATGGTATTTATTTTTATGTTAAATTAAGTTTTCTTAATTAGATAATCATAATATCTTGGATACTTCCATGCATTAGTAATTTAAATACAGTAATTGCATTTCAATAGTTACTCTTTTAGATCAAGTGTGATTTAGTCTTAGTGTTACTTAGATTTACATTTCCAAGCAAGAGTAAATTAAACTTAGATTTAAATTTCCAAGAAACAGTGAATTAAACATAGATTTAAATTTCCAAGTAAGTGTGAATAAAACTTAGATTTACATTTCCAAGCAAGAGTGATTAGACTTAGACTTCCATTTTCAAGCAAGTGTGAAATAGAATAAGTGTGCTTTAATTTCTAGCAAAGGATTGAATTGATTAGTTTGATAGTTAAAAATTTCTTTCAGCAAGTGTGAAGTATTTAGTTTGAAAATATTATTTCCTAAGATAGTTAGAATAAAATCACCAGACACCCCCTAAAGACCAATCTATAAATCTACCACTATAAGCCTTGCTGCAGATAGCTTTAGATATCGGCCCTGGTTTGATAAGACATCAATCTAAAGGATTGATTAAATGAGGAGTTAAATGACACTAATTAGATGATTCTAGCCATGATTGGCACCTCTAAATCTTCCATGCCCTCTGGGCATACTACATTAATTACTGTAACCCAAAATAAGCCACTCCATATTCCTTAATTTATGGCATTGAGGCTGTTCTTCCTATTGAAGTCAAGTTACCTTCTTTGTACATTTCACTAAAACATGTTCTGAATGATGAATATTATCGAGTAACTCACCTGTAAGAGCTAGAGTTATTTGATGAAAAATGCATGGTCACTGTCAACAACATTAAAGCATACCAAAATATACTTTGTGGCCACTATAACTAGCATGTTAAATACCAAGAATTTAAACTTGGTGATCTTGTTATTAAAGAAAACCAAAAAAACATCATGATTGAGAAGAAACGTAGGGGAAAGTTC
Organism: Torreya grandis; assembly: GCA_037957365.1. Lineage (NCBI taxonomy): Eukaryota > Viridiplantae > Streptophyta > Pinopsida > Cupressales > Taxaceae > Torreya > Torreya grandis. The sequence goes on from JARHVA010003387.1 coordinate 1,879,438, forward strand.
AAACCTAATTGGATAGGCCCCTATATATTTTTAAAAATCTATGACTCCAGAGCATATAGGATTGCTACACCAGATGGAGATGAACTTGATATGTTGATGAACATTATACACCTCAAGCATTACTTCATTTGAGAAACCTGAAGTATTATCTATGAGGCACATTTTCATTATACCATAATATTGAAATTATTTTTTGTACCATACCATTCTATCATATACCATTATTCCATACCTTCCCTTTTGACCAAAGTTATTTTAACCCTCCCTACCTAATCCCTTTGACCTTGGTTTTATTCCATTAGTTTCACGAGAAATTTTAGCAAGAAGATTTTGATCAAATCTCAGTAGTTGATTCAAAATTCTAGATATAGGATATATTTTAGAGTAGTATGATAGTGGTTTGGAATTTTCATCCTTTATTCCTTGTTTTGTTCCATTTTTGTACTATTGATTATAACTACCTTTGGGAAAATCAAAGGGTCACCATCATGCTACTAATTATAATCGCATATGGGAAAATTAGTATCATTAACCTATGATATTATTTCTTAATTATAATTACCTATGGTTAAATTAGGAACAACACTTTTTTCATGCCTTGAAGTACCACCTTGCCATTTCTATGCCATACTTGCCATTTGCCTACTTTGGGAATTTATTGCTACCTAATCTGATTCCTCCATTGCAAGGTAGAACTATAGTGACTTGAGGTCCTATCTTGGGACTATGTAGGTAGTGCTTGATACTTATTGAGGTTAACTTAGTCACCCTTTGCCATACTCTCACCATTTTTTGAGCACTTTTAAGTTTAAGCACTCTCACCATTTTTTGAGCTTGGACCATTTAGTATCTCATAATCCTCTATTGAGTTGATATGATCCAAAAATTTCAAAAACATTTGTAAATGACCTAAAAAAATCCTAAAACTCACCACATCAACCACTTATTTTCCTTGAGGATTCTAGGACCCTTAATTATTTCTTAAGAATCCACTTGTCATCTAGTTTCCCCATCCTTAAGGGCCTCACATCCCATGATCTTTCCATTTTGTGAGCCCATTCCCATTTTCCTCTATAACACAATCATGTTTTTCTTGATTATCATTTTTATTCTAGCCCATTTCTTTGGAGAACTACATTTGGCCTGAATTTTATATTGGACCTTGCATCCATGGAACTATGTAGGTAGTGTCTACTTTCCTAGTGCATCTAGAGTCAACTCAGCTACCCCCTTCCTTTTATTCTATTCTCCCATTTTGTTTGTTTATTTCATTATCTTCTATCACCTAGGGGTAATGATCATCATCTTATTTTTTCTCTATTTATGATAACATTGTACTTAACCATTATTTTAAATTATTTATTTTATTTTGTTCTTCCTTTTATTGGTGTTTTATTTGTTTGCTTTCTTACTGTGCCTTGATTCAATCTCGGTGCATTCATTGAGTGATTGCTTGTGCATTATTATTAAATCCATCCATATTAATTTACCAATATTGTCATCCTATTTTATCATTGGTGCATTATTTTTGATTGATTATTGGATCGTGTGTTAGTTCTTATGCATATTTTGGATACATTATCATGGTGTTCTATCATGATGAATATTTTCATGTGCTACAACAAAATTTAGACTAGGAAAGTTTACAAGCTATGAGTCTATGATACTCCTTGACACCTAAAAAATTAATGATATACCCAAATTATTCCCAAATTTTGAGTAATTAAATCATAAAATAATTTTAATCTTTTCTAGTTAGGACACATATATCCATACTAGCAGGTTGCCCTAATTCATCTTTCTCCTTTGTATTAGCTTACTCTTACTTTGTGACTTTGGAGTCAATATGTCAGCCACCTTTTCCAATTTTCCATCATACTCTCATCATTCAGTCAATAATTCTACCCACCTTTGGGTAAATCATTATGTCTCATCCCACTTATACTCCCAATGATTCTAACCACCTTTGGGTAATTATGTATCATCCTACCCAGAGAGCCAATGATTATAATTACCTATGTTGAAATCATTATGTTTCAATATATCTAGAAGTTAATGATTATAACCACCTTTGGGAAAATCATTATCTTTCTTATACCCAACTAGGGCATGTTTTCATTTGTGATAATGCTTATAACCACCTTTGGGTAAATCATTATCTCTATTCACCCACCTAGGGCATGTTTTTATCTTTCTAATGATTATAACCACCTGTGGGAAAATAATTATTTTTCCCTTTTAAATGGTTATAACCTCGTTTGGTAAAATAATTATCTTGTTACCCTACTCTTTTTTTTGATGATTATAATTTCCTTTGGGAAAATCATTACCTTTTTTGTCCCACCTATGCCGATGATTATAAACACCTATAGGTAAAACATCCTATTTATTGCTCAATTCTAGAATAAATCTTAAAATGGAGGATGAAAGTCCATTATTTTTCCCACTCTTCTGTATAGAACACCTAGTATCTTAAGTGTATTTTGGAGTAGGACATTTTAAATGAACAACAAATGGTGCTAGAAGGAGGGCCATGGATTACAATTTAATCCTTGATTGAGCACAAGAATAATTATAAATAGCTAAAAGTTGTTAAGAATTAGATATTAATTACTTTATTCATTTGGGATTCATTTAATTTTACTTTGTTTGATTATAATTTTACTTTCCCATCCTATTATAAGATTAAACACATGTAATAATTAGCCCAAGAGGAGTAGTTATCGCTGAATTGTGTATTGTAAACCAAGCTGGATCCTAGTGTGCACATTAATCGATCCCAATCTATCCATGGGAGATTGATCATTTTACAATTTAAAATACACAAAAGAGCATGAAATACTAGAGGTAGACCTAACTATTTAGTTTCCCTTATTTTTACAACCTCTCAAAATACCTAAAATTAGCATATACCCATGATGTTACTTATGGCTTGGCTTGCTAGGCCATAAATAAATGTCCTTGGAGTTGTTCATGACCTACCTAGGAAACTAGAAAGATAATTTCTAAGGTTTAATCCTAGTGTAGGAAGGACTATAAAGGAGCATGTAACATCATACAAAATTGATCTTAGACTTCTCAATATTGAGCATGAAGACGTGGCATGTAGGATATTCCCTTTCACAATTATGGATGCATCATATTATTGGTTTTTAAACCTTCTTGAGGACTCCATTACAAGTTAGGACCAATTAAGTAATACTTTATTCACCCAATTTGGGAAATTTATAGATCTAAACATATTGTATCAATAGTTTACATGCATTAATTTAAGTCTTAATAAGCCTATTAGGGATTTCAAATGCCCATTTACTAAGGATATAAAAGTGGATAGACATCTCAACCTGAAAGGTTAGATGATGGCTCCCATTCTTAATAAATTACCCAACATGATATCATTAAGAATTAATCCTAATGTATATTATAATGTGATTTCATCTCAACCATTTTCAATTATGAATGTGCTTTCAGTGAGCTATACCATTCTGAATCAATAATTGGGTTTTCTTAACCTGATGAAAAATGAAATGATTCCCCAAGTGAAAAACCAAATCATATTATCAACTACTTATAAAACTCAAACCATACCCTAAGAGTTAACTAAGAATGAGTTGGATGCTATCTAATGCATGGTGTAGAGACCAAGTAATGACTTATATAGTTTAAAAAGGAAAATGGGTAGCTTGGGTGTTGAGAGTTCCAATAGGAGCTTCTCTTATTAGAGACAAAATTGAACCTATAATTAGTCAAAAATTCAACCAAATCCTTCTCTCAATAAGCTTCCTAAAATTAACATTTGTGAAATAGCTCTTCCTAATTGGTGATGTGTGTATAAAACAACCCAATATGGAGATATCGATTGAGTCCAATTCCTTTACTTACTTTGACATTTTATAAAAGGAAATGGAAGAGTACGAGGTAGTGACAAACCAAACTAAATCATCCAATTCTAGTAGGATACCTATCATAGCCATGGTGTTGGAAACCATGGAGTTCCCTAGCCAAGAAGAGAATCAACATAATAGAACACTAGTGAAGTACATTATTTACAATAATTTCAAAGAAGTAATTATGACCTTAGGAACTAACAAAAACAACCACCTTTCACCACCTCAACCCCTCCAAATAATGGCAAAAATACTTCTATTCCTAAGGCTAAGAATGACCCTCCACATCCAAAGTTTAATGATTCCAAATATTATGTGGAGATTTAGCAACCTCAAGGCAAAATTGGATATAATATCATGGAATATATGAACAAGATCAAAGAAAACATCACGTTGCATGAGCTTTGCCAAATCACCGAGCAACATCATCTTTTGCTCAAGTAAATTACTAAAAATCTAGTCTAGCCCAAGAAAAAAATAACTCATACCAATGTTCTTATCCTTCAAAACAAGACTAAAGTGCCTACCTTTCTCCTAACTATTAGTTTATTCAAGAAAAACTTACATAATTGCTTAATACATTCAAGGGCTTTAGTGAATGTGATGCCTATAGGAATTTATGAAAAATTAGGATTAGTACCCATTAAGTTAGATAAAGTTGTAGTCTAGCTGGACAAGTCTAAGGTTAAATTAGTGGTTGAATTACTCAATGTGCACATGTAGTTGGAGTTGGATCCTAGAGTCCAATAATTCATAGATATATAGGTTATAAAAATCCTTAAAGCATATGGAATACTACTCATTAGAGATTAGTTTAAATATTTGAATGGATACATAGCCACTAATTTATCTCACATGTGGTTTCCTTAGAGGGGAGTAGCCAACCAGATAAGAGTGGATAGGGAGCCAAAGATGAAACACATGATCACCAAATATAACACATTTAATGAGAGGTAAACCTAGTGATTTTTGATTTAGAAATATGCATTTTGGAGACAAAGTGTAATAAAAATAAGATTGATGAATACATTGATCTACATGGTTCTTGGTCATTATATGTTGATGGAGCACATTCCAAGTAGGTTTTGGTAGATATATTTTTATTGATTGATCCCAAAGGTAAGAAACATTTGGATACTTACAGGATATAATTTCCATGCACTAACAGCTTGCAATAATATGAGGTGTTGATCCTAGGAATGTAGTTTATATTGAAACATAAGGCAAATGAACTAAGAGTATTTAGCGACTCTGAGATGGTTTTAAATTAGGTAAGGATAAAGTTTAAATGGAAATTATCATAGCTTAAAAATTATAACCATAGATCATGGGATTTAATTGAAATGTTTAATGTATTTAATGTCATCCCTATTCATAGGGAAGAAAATCAAGTTATTGATTCATTAGCATACTCAGTTGTGAGCTTGACCCCCTTCACAACACTAAATTGCAAAAGTTTTCCATTAAAATAGTCTTTATTTCTCTTAATTTCTACTCATTTATTAATTTTGGAAGAAGATAAGAAACTAGTAATAAGGGTGTGGTAGGAATACATGATTGGTGATGCACGTGTAATCTAGACGATGATGGATAAATCCTCTTTAGCTAGGAAGGAATAACCTATAAACAAGAACACACTAACAAAGGGGATCATTAATAATATGGTTAAGTGGATTACCTAGCGTGACCTAGATCCAAGAAGCATACACTTGTTAGGAGGTTGTCAATCCACTATTGATAATAATCAAGTTGGAAATGATAAATTTAAGTACTTGCATAAAGTAAATGAAATACAAAAAAGGAAGAAAGTAGAATGCTTTTTAAATAAAATATCCAAATCTAGCAAAAATAAAGTTAATACTTATGCTAAAGAGAGTGAAGTCAGGCTCAAAAAATTAGAAAAGGGTCTATGAATAGGTAGGAATATAAAACTTTAGGTTTGGTTGGGGTTAAAGGGATCATCAGTGGTTGGGTAAACCATAGATGGTTAAACTAATCATTGATAATTGGGTAACTATCAGTGGTTGGGGGTAACTATCAGTGGTTAGGATATTTTTTAGTAGTTGCCTATGGGTTTTTTAAATATGTTCAAAAAGAGTTATAAAATGGGCTATTGGATAGATAGAGATTCTATTGAGGGTCTGATAACTAGGGAATAAGGTGTAGATAGGTATAATTAGGTCAAAGAGGTTAGAAACCTGAAATAACAATGTTAAAGTACTGATATACCTATAACTTGCTAGTTGATTGATGGTTGAAGGCTGAAGTAATTTTTCTAGAGTAATGGTACGTTGGCCTCAAAACTAAATTTGATAGAGGTTCAAGACTCTTTTTATGATGTTGAGTTGCTGAAGGAAGATTGGATGTTGGAGAGATTGAATACCTATGTACAAGAAGATTTGATATTTTAAACATGTATCCTTTTCACATCCCACTCCCCTCCTTTTATAGGAAAAGAGAGATGGAGGATGGTTGGTTCCCTAGAGGGTGAGGTTGTTGATCATTATGCTTGGAATTTCATTAGAACTGTATAAGGTGAATATATTAAATTATGCCTCATTATCTCACACATATTTGGTGATGTGTTAAAAAGTTGAGGAGGTGAGGACCTAACCATCAATGGTTAGGCTAACCATCAACAGTTAGGTTGACCATCAATGTTTGAGTGTATAAGGGTAAAGGGGTGAAAAAAAGGGGTTAAAAGGTTTGGTTAAATGTTAAGTTAGTAAGTTGATGAGTTAGCTAACTAGGTGATCAACTAAACTCAAGGTATAATAGGGTTCTTAAGGCATTTTGATAACTAGAACTATCATGTGTAGTTTTTTTGTGTCTACATTTTACCCGTTTTTACTATGCAACTTTGAATTAACAAGCTATAAAATAAAAATAGATTGTTGGTCAAAGGTCTATTTGCCCCAAGTATGAGAGGAGGTGTTTCCCCTAAAACTAGGAGTTGATGAGGTAAGACTAAAATTGGGTTGAGGTTTGATAAGCGGTATATGGCGAGTTATGATGTTGGTGACATAAGGGTTAGGCATTTGAAATGCAAACATGTACAAAAAATATGACTAAATAAGATAGTCAATATCATACAAAGACTAAAGTTATTAGTGTTGGTAAAAATAAGCTTGGTTCTAAAAGTACAAGAAATAGGGTAATCAATTCACAATGTTAGTCATAGCTGATCAAGTCACTCTATAAGTCTCTTAGATAGGATCAATGTTTTCATAGGTATACGAGGTAGGAAGTACTCCCATGAAAAAAACAAATGGTCTAGTTATGCATTAGGTGGTGCAAAATTCAAATGGTCAACATGGAAAAAATGGTCAATGTGTTTAAAAGGACCAATGTGAGGTTATCACAAAACATGCAAATAATTAGGGTAAAAAATGACCAACATTAAGGTGGATGTGGTCCAATGGTTGGTTGAAAAAGGGTAATATTCAAAAGTTCAAGTTTGGGTTTAAGTGAGATTATGTGATATCTAAAGTTTAACACCTAGGTGGGGTGCTTAAAAATTAAAAAAGTGGGGGACCCTAACTATTGATGGTTGGGGGTTCCCAAGGTCAACCGTCGATGGTCACCTTGATTTTCAATTGTCAGGGAAAACCCTAAAAAGCTAAAACATAAAAAGTGAAAATTAAAAATCTTTTCACTTTCGACTTTTTGACCTCTATATTTTATGCTCTAGTACTTGTGTACATTGGCATTTTGTGGTGAGTTGACTGAGCATGCTAAGGTGTATTTTGGTTATTGGTTGAGCATGTGTTTAATGAGATTGAGTGTTGTATAAGATGGAGGGTGGATGAGGGTGTAATTGAGGGGTTGGATGTAGGCTTTGACCTTGACAAAAATTGAGGAATGAGGTAGGGGGATTTTTAGAATTGATAGTTAATTGATTTGATGTGTTGAAGTTGAGTAGGTTTAAATCAGTTTGATAGGGTTTTGTGATTGTTTTGGGTAGGGTTATGCCCTAGTTTGGGTTTTGGGTGGAATTATGAAAATTAGTAGGTGATTTTTGATTTGGAAGGAAGGTTTGGGTGGGGAATAGGCTATAGGATAGTTTTAGGTAGTTTAAATTTTGAAATTAGTTATTTTGGCAAGGTTTTTTGGGTGGGTAGGTTTTGAGGGTTTCACCACCAATGGTTATACATAGTAACCATTGATGGTTTGACCTAACCATAGACAATAACACATTAAGGTAAAATGGGCTTACAAGACCATGGATGGTTCTAGTGAACCATCGATATTCGAAGGGTTTGGGGTGAGGTTTGATTTAAAAATGGTTATTTTTTTTTTAAATGGTAAAAAATGTGTTTTAAAAAGGTAATTAATGGTTATAGATGGTTAGAAATGTGTTTAAATTTAGGTTTGATTGGATGAAGTGTTAATATGGTTGGTGGGTAGAGTTTAGGTGATGGAAATATTAGGTGTCAGTATGATAGGTTAGGGTAGGTGCTGAAAGTTATATGGAGTAGGGCAATTATTCATGATAGAAGTGTTTAGGTTTTAGTATAATGTTGAAATTTATGTGGATAAAGGTAGATGTTTGTTTGATTATTAGAGGTAATGGGTTTAAAATACTTGAGTTTAGGTTGATAAATGAGCCTAATTTGGCCATGAGTAATGGTGACATGTGCTAACTATGGTTTTGCAAGCCTATGACTAGATCTAGATAAGGGATCAAGTCCCTAAGATCTTTGAAGAGGTTTATGATGGGATAACTGATAATGAGTGGAGGAATATGGAGGAGGTCAACCTAGGGGCAATGAAACACTATCATCATCTACCATGGGATGTAACTATGATCATGGCCCTCATTGAGAGATGGGACCTGGCCATAAACATATTTTTATTGCTGACTGGGGAGATGACCATCTAACTAGAGGATGTTCATAAGATTATATGGATACCCATTCAAGTGGAGCCTATTTATCACATCGAGAGTGAGGAGAGGGATTACCATATGGATCTAGTATATTGAGTAGATCAGGTCCATGCCAGGTATCATACAAGTGGTTTTAGGTATGGGCAACTATACTAGAGGCTTTAGGAGACTGATATTTGCTAATGATGATGATTATGGTAGTGTCCTATTTTTATTTGTCTAATTTGAGTAGTGATCAATTTCCATATATGCTATTAGGAGTGTTGGTAGAGATGCTACTCAGGAGGACTGTATTTGGGTGGGCACCAGTGTTAGTAGTTTTGATATATAGGGAACTCTAAGCCTTTCAAGCACATAGGTGATATGGGATCAATGTTGGGTTTGTGCTTCATTATTGGGCATATGATCACATTTGGGTGTTGAGACCTTTGGGACTACTATGGGATGGTTACACTCTAACAGATTATAGAGTGGGTTTCTTAAGAGGAGAGTATACTATGCTTTGATAGGGGTAGGTGGAGGTTACAGAGACATTGATTGGTTCAGAGATCCCTTGGAGGGTCTAGTAGTGGGTGATGTGGTGTGGAGGCCATATGTGGGCTAGCCTTGTGGGCCTAGTATAGTTACCATACTCTATCATTATAGATCTAGAGATAGATATATGGGAAGAGAGAGGTGGAGACAAAGAGTATCCCCTTTGATCAAGTTTGGTGGTAGTTTGGTTTTGTGTAAGGGATTTTGGCTCCTTCTTAGAGGTACAAGAGAGAGGATGTAGAGTTTTTACTTCCAGATCTATAACCACAAGATGTAGTACTAGACCATGAGGAGCTACTAGCTAGAGCAATAATATATGATGTTGGCTTTGTGGATGGATATGTGACATGGTACTAGGGCCTATATGTAGCAACCAATCTTGGGTGGGGTGAAGGGGTCAATTGGTTATGGATGTGGATCCCATTGGGGCACCAATTTATGGTGGTGCTCAAGATGGGTAGGCACATGCATCACAAATAGTAACATAGGCTCAAATTATAGAATTATAAGGATAGGTGGTTACTCTATAAGGCCAAGTTGTCACCTTATATGTTCAGGTTGCCACCTTGATAGGAGAGTGAGATCAGGAAACAATCTCTCTTGGGTTGGTGACCTAAGAGAGAGATACCTTGATATAGAGGGCAAGAGCAGTGGCAACACTAGTAGGAGGACTAGTAAGAGGACCTGATATGATTCCTATGACATGGTACTTATCCAATATAGAGGATTTGAGGTATTATAAGGCTATAGTATTGGTACAATGTCCATTAGAGCTTTAATGGGGTGAATATAGAGCTAGTTTAGTAGGTGAGACAACTATGGTGAATCCAGGTTAGTGGGCCTCTATAGTGAGTCAAGTAGGTAGATTAGGGGGACCAACACTAGATGGTAGTGAAATTAGAGGATCAGGACGGACCAGTGGTAGTGGCACCCCAGGGGCCTAATTATATTATGTATATGTTTTGATACTAGCCTACATGCTGATGATGTAAAATGTATATGAGAGGGAGATTTCATACATTGTTACATGTATTTTTATGATGACATGATATATATGATGATGTTTTATGATGATATTTATGGTTCATGGTTTGATCTTATATGATGTTGTCATGATCATAATCTTATTTATGGTTATACTGATGTGGTCTTATGATTTGATGTTTGTAAGATGAATTATTGTGATGTTATGGTAAATGGATAGGATAAATTGTTGTGATATATATATGATATATGATGTGATTCATGAATTTTTGATCATTGATTTTGTTCATGGATATGATGATGAATGGTTTAATTAGGGTTTTTTATTATATGATGTATGTTCATATGATATTTTGATGATAGATGGATATGATGATACATAGATATATAGATGATGTGTGATGTGGTTCATGGATATAGTTCATGATGTTATGTTTATCATTTGATGTAATGTGATTATGATTAAGGATGTGATGAAAATAAATAAATTAAGTTAGATAAAAAACTAAATGTAGAAAAAAAGAGATGAGAATCATGAGATGCCTATCTACATGGACTAATGATAAGAAGGTAAAGAAAAAAAACATGACACCTTTTTATTGGTAAGGACCTAACAAAACCAAAGTTATATTGATTTAAGGAAACTAAGCCTTTTGAATGCTTAAAATTATCATGATTTGGTTGATAAACAAGTGTCTTGATCATAATCATGTCAAGTAAGCCTTTTGAATGCTTTAAATTATCATGCTTTGGTTGATAAACAAGTGTCTTGATCACAATGATAATTTGAATTAACCATATGTGGGTTAGTTTACCCATTTTGTAGGTGACCTAAGAACCATAATAGACAATTACATGTCTTAATTATAGGTGTAGACTTATCGATGTAGGAATTCTACTAATGATAGATATGAAAGCTGATTACAGCTTTCTTGGGATAACTTGTTCTATTATGATATAAATTTTGCTTATTTATTGCTTTTGTTTTTTATGGTTTATGATGTTAATCAATGTGGGAAGATTAAAATGATTGATTTTGACCCATTTGACTTAGCCATCCTTCAAGGGAGTAGTCTAAGTTTGGATTTGTTTATTTGGTACCTATCCTTCAAGGGACCAGTCTATCTTTTAAGCAATTTAAAGGATTTTTGGGTAGCTATCCTTCAAGGGAGTAGTTTGTGATGCTATAAATATGTGAATCAAATGAAATTTTTGTATCCCAAATTATGGTTTATTTTCTAGGACATGGATAAGTATATTTAGGCTTAGAGGTTTTCTTTTATGAGGGAAAAGTTTTTAGCACAAAGAGGTTAATGGTAGGTGAAAGGAGGGGTTTTAGAGATAATGACCATGGGATTCTATCTCATTAGAGATGAAAAGTATCCATGATAACCATGAAATGGGTAGAGCCATGGTACCCATATTTAGGATTAGGCTATAAATATGATGGTTAATCACATGGTTCTATGTTGTAATCAGTTGTCCTCAAAGGGAGAGGGATAGGTAGATGAAGGTGAAATCTCATAAATCAAGGGATGAGCTTAAGTTAGATAAAAAAGTGAGTTTTATCCTTGATTTAACAAAATAAAGGACATATATGTGAATCATTGAGAGGCTCAGGCTCTACTTTTCCTTTGAGAGAGGATAAATGATAAGCTCTTGATCCATACTTATGGGTGATGATGTAGGGTCCAAGCCAATAAAAAGAAAATTTACCTCTTTTGAATTTATCTATGTTGGTTACATGTTTGTTTTACTTAAGGATAAGGTATCTAATATTAAATCCTCATTATTTTATGTGTTTGTTGTAGGAACACTTGATTTAATATTGGTAGACATGAATATGGTTAAAAATTATGAGGCGATGTTCGTCAAGTAGCTCAAGTTGAGTTAGACATTATTTATGATAGTTTCTCAAAGAAATAATCTTTTGTAAATATATTTAAAGAGAGGGAATATATACTTTGAGAGGAAATACTACCTCTACTCCAAAGACTTGAGAGAAAGGGGTATCACCCATAGAGGTTTGAATGCTAGTGCGATAGGCCCATAAAGTGAAAGGGATGTGCAAGTGCTAATCCTGACCTGAAGTACTAATGAATTTGGACAACATTTTGTTAGGGGCTTCCAATTTTCCATTTTCTTGTGGATGGTAAGGTGAGAAAAATATTAACTTAATGACAAATACATCACAAATACCTTGGACTTTCTTGTTCTTGATAGATTTATTATTATCGGTGATGATCTTACGGGAACCACCAAAATGATAGATGATGTGATGGTTGATGAAATTGATAATTTTTTTGGCTTTGGTAGAGATTAGAGGAATTAATTCCACCCACTTTGTGAAATAATTGGTGGTGGTAATGATGGATTGGTGTCATTGTGATGAATTAGGATTAATTTCCCCAATAAGGTCTAGGCTCCATTGTGAGAATGACCAAAAGTCTTTGGATACTTGAAGGCCATGGGATGGTGCATGGTGTAAATTAGTGTGTTTATGACACTTAACACATTTTTTTACATAATTAAAATAATCTTGGTTAAGAGTGGTCCAATAGTAGCCCAAGCAAAGGATGCATTTAGCAATAACTAAACCACTAAAATGTCCCCCATAGATTCAATCATGTGTTTCCTTGATGGCATGGGAATATTCATAATTTCAAAGGCAATAGATAAGGAGGCCATCAAAGCCACATTTATAGAGGATTACCTCTAGCATTGTGTAATAAGAGGTCCTCTAAACAAAGGCTCTTTAGGCATTCCTAGATAGGTTAGGAGGAATGATACCACTGTTGAGGTAATCAAAAGTTTATTCATATGATATGTCTAATGGAGATACTTAAACATTAAAAATTGTAGGAAGGTAAAAATGGATATAATATGGGGTGATAAAATGGTATATGGTAATAAAGAGTTTAGAGTTGGAAGGTTGGGATGGGATTTGAGAAGTAAGGGAAGCCATTGTATCTGTGAACTTGTTAGTTGATCATAGAATAGATTGGATAAGGTAATGATAAAATGATGCTAAGAGTACATATATGAATTATTTGTACTTTAGTGGTACATAATTTTTACATTGGTAAGATCCATTGACCTAGTTGACCACAAGTTTAGAATTACAAAAGATGTTGATTATCTTAACTCTCAAGGCTAAAGCAGTTTGGAGACCTATGACTAGGGATTCTTACTCAGCCACGTTGTTGGTGCATTCAAAGTCAAGTTTAAAGGAAAGGGGAAGAGGTTTACCATTGAGGATAATTAGAATAAATTTTACACCCCCACCTTGTTGGAATTTGGAGCCATCAAAAAACATGGTCATTTGGTAGGTGGTGTCCTTTTGAGAAAGAGTCGTAATGGATTTAGTTGGAAATGCAAGAGGAAACAGTTGGTTATCTGGTAGAGGAGCTTCAACCAATTGATCAATAATCACTTACCCTTTAATTAACTTTTATTAAAGGAACTTAAGGTCAAACTTAGCTAAAATCATGAGCCACTTAGCCATACACTATATTTGGTATGGTTTAGAGTGCATGTACTTGAGTGGGTTAGTGTTAGTGATGATGTAGGTTTTGTTATTGAGAAGGTAGTGACAAAGCTTGGAAGCTATGAAGATGAGGGCAAGGAAAAGTTTTTTGGGATGGGTGTACTGAGTCTCATACTCTATAAACATTTGACTTATATATTAGACAACTTGATCTTTGTTTTATTTATCACGGTGAGTGACCATTGCCCCTAGGGAATAGTTAGTGGTAGAGATGTAAAGGTAAAAGGGTTGATCTTCTTTAGGTGGGGTCAAGATAGGTAGAGAAATAAGGTATCCTTTAAGTGAATCAAAGTATTGTTGACATTATTTAGTCCACTTAAAATATGTGTCCTTCTTAAGGAGATGGTGAAAAGGTAACATCTATCTGATAATTAAGAGATGAACCATCAAATTGATTAGAGCTTCTGTTGCAAGCTATAGAGTTGCTTAAGGTGGGTTAGTGGTGGAATTTCAAGGATTTATCTTAATTTGGTAGGGTATACCTTAATTTATTGAAGGGAGACAATGAAGTTAAATTTTTGTCGTAAAAGGAACCCAAAAATACATTTCTTAGGGTTAAGGTAGACGTGGAAGTGGATAAGGAATTCAAAGATGATTTTGAGGATGTCTAGATGGTCCTTGTGATATTTAGGTTTCCCAAGGAGGTAATCCACATAATCATATATAATTTTATGGATGAGGTCATGGAAGATGTAGGTCATGGCTCACTGATAGGTTACACCAATGTTTTTTAGACCAAATGGCATAAATTTATAACATAAAGTTATTCATGGGGTGATGAAAGAGGTCCTATGTTGATCTTTGGGAGAAATAAGTATTTGATTGTAACCCAAGAAACCATCCATGAAATATAACATCTCATGGCTAGATGTGAGATCAATGAGTTAGTTGATTCCAGGTAAAGGAAAGTCATCTTTTGGGCAAGCAAGATTGAGGTCACAAAAGTTGATATAGAGGAGAAGTCCCCCTATAAGTTTGGTAATGGAAATGGTATTAGAAACCCATTGTGGATAATCAATGGGTTGGATGAAATAAATAGATAAGAGGCATTAAAGCTCCTCTTTTACAAGGAGGGTGCATCTTATGAAGCTTTTATCTAATAGGTTTAACATTGGGATGCATGATGATGTTATAGAGAGAAATAAAAGGGTCAATTTTGGGCATATCCTGATAGGACCAAGCAAATGCTATGCTAAGGCCATGAAGGAAGGAAGGTTAATCCTATTATTCTATGAGATTCAAGGATTTTCTGATCTTGATGATTTGAGGGTTATCTTGAGTACCTAAGTTAACATCAATGGTATAATCTTTCAACATGGTTTGATTCTCAAGAGGAAGAGATTTATGGATAGAAGAGTCCCCCACATCAAGATAGGTGAGAATGGAGTCATCATCTTGATTTTATATGGTATTGATGGTAGGAAAATCATTTTCTACCATTTCAAGATGGATAAGAGGAAGGGTTTTTGTTTAGACACACTTCTGATAGGTTAGGGGGCCCAAAATAATGGTATTGATAAAAAGGTTAGATGGGATGATATTGTAGTCATCCAATTTTGAAGGAGATGGGGTTGGTGAGGATGAGATATCCTCATTTATGGTGGTAATGGGTTTAGGTGAGGTGGGTTCTTCTAGTGGTACAAACCCAACTCCAAATAACTCATGAGGTTTTTGAGTTTTGATTATGGATAGTTCATGAGGTATCTATTTATAAAGGCCAAGGCCAACCCCCTTCCAAACACACCTGTAAAGGTAAGATTTGGTAAATGTGGGTTTGTTGAGATATGAAAAGTCAAAGGTGAATTTTAGATATGAGGGGTGGTAGAGGTAGCAAGAAGTGGATGGTTGAGTCCCCCATAGATGAAATTTGTTTAATGATTGGGTGGCCCAAAGTCTTTTATATTATAACATGGCTATAATTAAGTTAACAAAATTACATATACAACTAATAAATATAGATAACCATAACTATAAAATACCCAATTATTATTCTCACCATGACTAAATTTTAATGCCTCCCAAGGGTGAATTAGCCTTGGAACAACCTTGCCCAACCATGAGTAGCTTATACATGTTGAGATGTCTTAATCAACTGAAGGCCACTCATCACAAGAGTGCTATATCAGATCAATAATTCATGTATTCAAGTGTATATCACACTAAATTATTCAATTCATTATAACATAATATTATAAAAAATTTACCCATAACAATCATTAATGATGTTGGGATCACTAAACCCCAACATCTTTATAATTTACAAGATGGTTAAAGGAAACCATCATTTCTTATATAAATAAAATATCAACATTTAATTAACAAAACCTTTCTAGTCTTGATTATAAGTACACTACCTTGGATAAAATAGTTCTTCACAAGCACTAGTCATGAAACAAAGCCCTTTCCCAACTTATACTTGTGCCACACAAGTGCCAATAATAAGCTAGGATACCATTACAACCTCACTTGACCTATTGAGTCTTAATTCATATTTTATTCCTTTTTACTTAAAAATATTATATTCAACAAGGGCATCAATTTAATATAACCCAATTCAAAAATTAGTTTATTAATTTAATGAAAAGATAGTTGACATGCCAAGAATCACAATAGGCTAACTTTACCAAGTTGCCAATTAGGTCCTTAAGATAAAAATAAAGCATACTAGTTCCATTCAAGACTTCAATTAATAAGATATTAAATTTAGACACATAAATCACATAAGAGCTATGAAATAGCTCCAATTATAACTTAGTCCAATATAGGACTCATAATAAACCACCAAAAAATGAGTCAATATTCGTACATCTCACCATGTTGTCCCAATACTTAAAAATTCATTTCAAGGTCCTTATCTTCCAAAAATTATTAGTAAGTTTTATTAATGCATATCCAATGGACTGGTAATGGTAATCAATGACCATTAAAGTCTACTAACCCAAAAAACTCAAATCAGTCCCAAACCAACAAAGATTCTAAAACCATTTGATTTACTCAAGTAAATCATTTACACTCTCTCCTCAACTAGCATCCTAGGCATAAGTCATTCCTTAACCCTTTAAGGACTTAATGACCCAAGATAATCTCCAAAAAATATCAAATATTTTTTCTTAATTCTAGTAGTGGTATTTTATCATAATGACTCCTATTAAATTGTCCATATAAGTCAATTAGTAGTCAAGCAAGACCCACCTTAACACAACCTAAATTGATAAAGTGTGACTTTAACTAAGGCTATGGAGTCGTCATATTATGGTCAGGGAATCTTTAAGAGCCTATAGGGTTCTAAGATGAAATAGTTCTTATTTACCATTCCATTCATAGATATGTAACAAATATACTACCAACAAACACAATTTGGATACAAAGTGCACTAAGCTCTTTATTTTGGTTAAGTATCCTCTTAGTTAAAAAATTTTAGAGCAAATGATCTAATACTATGTGAAATAACCCCCCTCAAAAATAATTGGAGATTACTTTATTAGAGTGAAACCAACACTATGTTTAAGACCATTAATAAAGTAATCTCCAATAAGGATCGGACACTATGCCAATGACAAGATGGTAAAAGGTATATTAATTACCCAAATAATTCAATAAATAATGTTAGAATCAATTCTACTATATATCATCAGTAAAGAGTTAGAATTTATTGCACCCATCAACCAAAGAGGTGATAAATTACACAAGTTAATGCACCACAATGAGAGATATCTCTTGCTAAATATTAGGTGAAATAAGTATATATATATATATATATATATATATATATATATATATATATATATATATATATATATATAACTAATACATAGAGCTTCTATAAAAAATAAAATTAACCTTTTGTTGTGCCCCTAATAGGCTTGTATAATGGTTTGTAGCTTAGATAAAATATATGCTTCAAACATTTAGGATTACAATTTTGATCACCAAATAACAAATAAAACCTAAAAACTACAATATAGACATAATATTACTTCATAACACACAAACTTGACTTACATCATATTTTTAAGAATATAATTTAGCTCAAGTGCTTCTATACTTGGTTGTAGCATACTAATCAATTTACAAAACCATGTGATGCTCCCAAGGCAAACATAATGTTCAACAAGGTTAGTGACACACCTAACATAATACATATTATGTTTATGTAGATCAATACATGGATTAAAATAAATTTATATATCCATTAAACCATAATCTCAATTACTACATCTAATAGAATAGGCTAATGATCATAAAATCAATGATTCCACAGACTCAATAAATTATCCAAATCTCTTTCAACCTTATGAGAGTCAAGAATTGTTAAGAAATTATAATTGAAATAATAACCGAATGAAAGATACAATTTAGTTGAGTATTTCTCATAAGCATACCATTTATTTCATCATCTATAGTTATCTAATATATCGCACCATTATAGGTTGTAGTGACTTAGTAATATGATAATGAGAAGGAAGGTAGATAAAGTATAACAACCAAGATCACACAACTTCCATAAATTCCATATCATTCAACCTTATTCTTGTCAAGTGTGTTAGATATGATTCATTTTATTTTTACAAGAAGTGTTATAGAATTTAACCAAAGAGAGTGATTCAAGAAACATCCATCAGTAAGCTATACTCCAATAGGTCATGAACAACAAGTAAGCCTCCAACATGAAGAATCCAAATGTTATAATAGAAAAGTTATTCATCAATAAGAACAAACCAAACATGCCCAATTTGATGATCCCATCTATAGGGTGGCCCTAACCATCCCTTCCATTAGTTGGATGGTAGATTTCAACAACCAGGTATGCATGAGAGGTGGAAAACATACAACAGGTATCTTAAGCCACTGGCATGACTCAACAATAGACAAAAAAAATGATAATAACATCTTTCAACAAGAAGTAAAACATAAAAGTTTATAACTAAACACTAAGAGGGGAAATTACCCTTAATATGAAGAGTTCCACTTGGTAAAGCATGCATAAGAATATAAAAAAAAAAATTTGAGCAACCTATTTGCATTTGATTTGAATGTATGGGAATAATTTAGAAACAAATTAAAACCTATCAAATTGAGTACTGCATCACTTAAAAACTTACTCAAGCATCTAAAATAACATAGATAAATTTTTTTAGCAGTTAAATAATGTTGATTGAAATGAAAATTAGGAATAACTTAATCCATTTGATAGTGTGTCCCAATTTCTAACATGAGATCAAAGGTATTCAACTCAAAATGACATTAATCAATAGCTATAGGATAATGTAGCCCAATATAAATTACAAAATAAGAAGGTACATCCCAAGCATTTATAAAATGGCTAATTAATGAGAAGTATAATTCAAAAAGTGCAGCCCACAATAACTTTTAGAACCTCAAAAAAATATAGACACAAGTATATAAATAACTACCCATAGTCTTAAAAATGTAATACAACATAATAAACATCAATAATACTATAAATGTGAAATCTACAAAATATTAGGATCAAGAAAAGTATAGCCAATAATAAGTCTTCACAAGCATGGCCCCAAAGCATATAAACAACTATATGTAGTCTCAAATAAAATGCTCGCACAATCTCCATCAAATTGTTCTACTAAGATCATTAAATTGATCAAAGATCAAAACTCAAGTAGGGCATAAAAATACAACCAAAAATATAATTTGAATAAAGGGTATCATTACAAGATCAAAATGACTATAGTAGTCTTATGTAAAATGAATGAAATCACCATAAAATGTTCTAATCAATAAAACATAGACCATGCTAAAATAAACATCATGAAATAATTGTAACAATCACATGAAAGTGAGATGCAAACCCAAATATAATAGGGAGATTATACCAAGAGAATCATGGCTAAGTGCCATTAGATTTAAGAATAAAAATTACAATATTTGGGGTTGGATTGAGAATAAAACCTAGATTTTTGCATTGTCCAACTAGGGATAAACCTAATTTGCATGCAAATCCAAATACAAGCTCTGAGTATTATTTCCAAAAAAGGATATAGGGTTAAATACCCAAATCTAAGTGTAGTAAAAATTCAAATCCACAATCATTAATCGTGTAAAATGAAATATAACACATTCCCATCAATTTTTTATGCACCAAAAATTCTTTTTGTTTTCCCAACTCCCAAAATACAACATAGCCATTACCCAATCAGTCATGTAAGTCTCATTGGTCTAGCCCAAAAAAAAAACATCATAATTAAACAAAATCACAAAAACTACAAATATAAAATACCAAAAATTAATTTCTCCCATTAAAACTACAAGTTTGATGTAAGGGGAAAACCATATTTTTAAGATAAGGAGAAACCCACCTTTTTATTTAAAATTTTATTTGCATGGCCTAGATGGTTTATAAACACCCATTATTCACACAAGGGTTTAATTCCATCTACAATCAAGGTAATCAAATAACCCATAATCAATTTGCATAAACAAAGCCAAATCTACTTACTTGTAGTTGTAAACGAAGGATGGTAGTTAGATCCTATAATTTTGGGAGGGCTTATAGAATTTTAAACCACCATGAAAGAGGGAGTGATATGAATGGACTTGGATCCTCCATTTATTCCATTTTCTATCCATTTCCTACTTCCCCCACTGTGCCCTACAAGTATTCTTCATCCAACCACATTCCTTTATAGCATTTTGTGCCTCCATAACTCCTCATCACCACCATTTCTCTCTAGGGTTTTCCCTATCTACCAACACACCATTACACACTTCCTCCAAATCAAATCCACTTGATTACCAATTTTAGGTTGTGATTTAACCCTAAAATCCATCAAAAGACCTAATAATCTAAGGATTGATTTTTTACCCAAGGCTATAGTGCAAGCCAAACAAAATCCCATGACCCCTCCCCCTCAACCATTAGGCCTAACAATTAATTTTAATCAAAATTAAGATGCAACGAGGGTCAAACCAAGGCCTATATAGAGGTCCACTATTTTATGGCCAAATTAATAAAAATAATCAATAATAAAATCCTAGAGCCATGGCCATGTCCCCATAAAATAAGACAATCGAAAAATATATAGCCAAAGGCATAAATAGCCAAACAAGATAATCAATAAAAATATCTCTCAAGACCAAGTTGATTTGGCAAAGACAAAAAATCACTACATTATTAAAAATATCAGTCAAAAACAAAGATAGAAGAGACTCAAAAGATCAACACTATCTTAAGAACTTAGTTATAACTAATTATACATGTCAAAGTCACATCTAACTACTCATTATCTCTCTCTCTCTCTCTCTCTCTCTCTCTCTCTCTCTCTCTCTCTCTCTCTCTCTCTCTCTCTCTCTCTCTCTCTCTCTCTCTCTCTCTTCCATTATTCCTAGATTCAGGATCCTACAACCAAGCCTAGTTCATTGACCTGTTCATATAATCATCAAAATAGACATAAAAATCATTTGAACAAGAATCGATATCCAAATAATAAAAAATTTCTAAATTTGAATAAAATATCTAATGTGATATAAATAAATTAGTTTATCATGACATGCATAAACAAGCATAACCATCCAAATCATAATAATTATTGCAATAATAAATTAGAATCATAGATGATAATTATGTCAATAAGGTCATAACTAATAAACATAATACTTGATCATAATACCTAATCATAATCAATATTTTGGTCAACAACTAAAGGTGTATCAGCTGTAGGGTTATGACAAATTTATAGGAGAATATTTTGAAATTTTAGAATTTGATTTGAAAGCATCATGAACATAAATGACATTATGAGATAGAGACATACTATTATTGATGAAATAATAATATTTCATCTTATAATAAAGTTTAATATCTGAAATGAGATCTATATATTACAAAACTTATCAAAACTTCTATAGTCTCTTTTATATCATAATTTGGAATAAATTCAAAAGTATTTTTAATTGGGAAAATGTTATTACTAAAAAATTAATCATAATTAAGGATAACAATTTTTATTCTTTGATTGATTAAATGAATAAAAAATATTCCTTTCCATTTTAGAATTATCACAAAAATGATGGGGTTGAAATAATATTTAACATAATGAAGAATCTATATTTTGATCTAAATCAAATAATTCTAAACTTTGACAAGATGAAAAATCTTAGAAAAGCTATGACTTTTGATGAGTTAAATTTTTCATATAAGATGCAAAAATTGTATCATAAAAAAATAAAACATAAAATTATTCTAGAATTATTTTTTTCAAATTTTAACATCAAATTAAAAAAATTTATGCATCTAAACATATCGTGTTTGAGTGAATATATTTGACAAAAGATTGATTTTGTCTTTGCATTTTAGTGAATCTTAAAGTGGAGTTAAAATCAATATTTCTATTTTTTAGGGAAAATTTATTGTAGTGATATTTTCCAATAGTATGAAAATTTTTACCAATCAGTCTAAGAGAGATGGAAATTTATTGAAGTTTGAAAGAGAATCCAACAAATATGCCCTAATGGATTCTTATTTTGATAAGGAAATATTAACTATGTTTTAATATTTGGGTCCTCTTAATTTTAAATTAAATGTTTTAAATGAAACGATTCTAAAAAAAAATCATTCATTTTAGCTGAAAAGGAAGTATTACTGATAAATGATATAGAATTTGAGTTGAGGTTATGACTTCATAAAACATTCGTTAAAGTATTTTTTTCCTTCAAAGTGGTCAACTTGTAAGAGGAATAATGATTTTATCCATGAAATCAAGGAAAAATATTTTCCTATCCTAGATGTGAGAGGTATTTCAAGATAATCTAATGAGTGATGTTGATTAAAAAATTCCAAGGTTTTATCTTCTTTCCAATTGGAGTTAATCCATATTTCTATTTTTTACTAAGATTTGTTCTAATTGAGATGGGTCACAAGGTGCCACATGTATAAGACATCACCTGGACCATAACCGAGTAAGAATATTGTATATAATAAGTCATTGATATGAGAATCAAAATCAAAGTGACCAATGAATATAGGGGTAAACATTGGAAATAAACATGGAGACCAATCGTAGTTATTGTTTAGAATGTAATATACTCATTTCCAAGATAAGAGTGGAGAGTACTAAAAGGAATGAAAATTTATTTAAATGTCATCCCCATCATAGTCACAAATTTTTTGATGTTAATATTTGTAATAGTCAACAATCAACATTTTATTCTAACAAGAAGATCAAAATGGAATCAAACCAATTTAATCATAGGGACATTTTATACTAGAAGATTAGTTATAAGTATTTAGAAGGATAGTTTAAATGTTAAGTGTAAAAGATAAGATAAATATTAAATAAACTTAATGATATATGGGAATCAATGCTCATATTTTGGAATGACTATGTTTTATTTTATCACTCAACATTTTAGATTATTACCCATGATCCTTCATCAAGAGAAATATCGAATGGTAAAAGGAAACACAATCATTACATAATATGAGAATTGATTTGTATGGACTGTGAAAGCATTTAATCTTTAAGATTTAGGAATATTAAATTAGTCATTCAATACTTAGTACCAATTCAATCACATGATAAAAATATAATATAACTTTACAAAATATTTCTCTCTCAAATAAATAATTTAAAATCATCTCACTATTATGCCTAAGTTGTTTTCAAATATATCTCATGTCAATGTATATTTTCATGTATATAAGAGTTCTTGTTTAGAGATGTAACTAGCCCTATCTGACAAAGTGAAACCTATGGAAACATGTTACCAATTGGAAGGTAAAATACTATTATTATATAATTTTATTTTCTTTCACTTATGTATATCATTCTAATGTCTCCAACATACCCAAAAATAATTAAAACTACTAAGGTAAAGATTAATAAACTCTAAAAAAATATAAAATTACCATAAGTAAAATTTAAAAGTAATAAAAGGAAATTAAATAATGTCCATTATATAAAATATATGTAAGGTAAAGGAACAAATAAAAAAAGATAAAAATAGTACATTATTAAACTATAGAACTAAAAATAGAAATAAGAAATGAAATTAAAAGTCTTAAAAGACCTATAGAAACATATATAAAAATAATAAATAGAAAATATAATTTTATAGTAACATAAATCTTGGACTCAAATAATGTATAAATAATAAGTTATTTTATTATAAGTCAAACATTTGATTCATAACTATTTATAGAGTTTGTACCTAAAATAAACAAATAAGTTATGAACTTGTGTGATGAAAATAACATATCATACATTAAAGATCCATGAAGTGTTCATTATTTTTAGGCAAACTATAGAAATGATCTAGACAAATTTGACTGTGTATTTATGCATTCATCAATATAATTAATACCTAAACATATTCTAGATAATTCTTTTAATAATAATTGACAAAAATAAGAAATAACTTACTATACCAAGTGAGGTACTTCACCATCAAAGAAAGTGTTATTTAGTCTTCTTACAATAATACATTTGATTTCAAAGGATTTTCATAGAAGAAAAGTGAAATATCAACTTAATAAGATATTTTGTACTTGTATTACTCACCCCTTTAAATAATTTATCATTCAAATACTTTTAAAATCCTTCATCAAGTATTGGTTACAATTTAGATTTTAACTATTTTTTTAAATTAACTTACACTTTAGTTATAATTTTTAAAGCTAATTGACTTTATAAGAACTTGTTAGGTATTGTAAGGATAATACACTATAAAAATCAACTAAAATAAAATAATTGAGTGAATTATTTGTAATAAATAACAACATGAGTGTTCTCAATATTTTAGACCCACTAAACACATTACTTAACACTTTATTAATTAATAAATGTAGTCATCATGTATTCAAACTAACACACAAGACTAAAATAAATAAATTATATATTATTCATGCATCATTTTATTTAGAATTAAAATAAAATCCATATTTAAAAAAATATTCCCTTTTCAACTGGTTATTAATGTATGAGTTACTGCATATGTATTAACTTCATTTTTTCAATATATCTAATTTGTGAAATTTTAAATTTTACCTTTCACTACTATGAATACAACCACAAAATACCATATAAGAAGATAACTTATTTATTTATAATATTATCACAAATGTAAACATACTATGGGATTGCATCTTTTGAATATTCAAAGTTAAAATACCTATAAACTTCAAAGTGTGTCCACAAAATATAGTTTGATAGTTAATATCATATCCACACCACAACACAAATGACTATAGATCATTTATTTTCAAAAGTTACTTATTACATATAGATATGAGAAAAAATCCTATTACATCCAATATTTATATTTGAGGAAACTAGAATCACTTATTATAATAATGTCTTGATATTATTATTTCAGATAAAAACT
Source organism: Torreya grandis (assembly GCA_037957365.1). Classification (NCBI taxonomy): domain Eukaryota; kingdom Viridiplantae; phylum Streptophyta; class Pinopsida; order Cupressales; family Taxaceae; genus Torreya; species Torreya grandis. The sequence continues at coordinate 1,904,636 of JARHVA010003387.1, forward strand.
ATATAGCTTAAATGAACTCATTTATTTACAGATGAAAACAACCCATTGCAAATTTTCCCACTAAAATATAAAAAATATTTCCACTAATTAAAATTAATCCATGAATAAAAAATATATGGTTGAATGCTAAAACCATTTCACTATGTGTAATTATAGAGCAATCTTTCATCAAATTTATTCCCATAAGCATAAGGTTTAACCATTTTCTCATTATAAAAAATCATTCAATTTTGAAGTACATTGGTTAAACAAAATAGTCATAAATATGTTATCAAGTATTAGAAAAGGAACTTATAATTACATATATAATTAAATAAGTCACCATATTTTTGAAAATAAAATAACAATAAAAACCTTATAATTGTCTTTATTCTAAAAAATAGAAAAACAATGAATGACTCAACAATACATTCTATAGAATATTGCATGATATAATCTCAGAGTTATTTTAAAAATAATAAAATAATAATATTTCAATTGATAAATAAATTAAATTCAATAAATTAATTTTACAAAACTCAAAACCATATGTTGCATTGTTTTAATATCTATTTCAAAACTAAAAATAATTTCCCTTAACATATCAAGAAAAAAGATTACAAGGTTTCAAAACTAAAAATAGCCACTAGTTTAATACTTTTCAAAAATGTTATCTAGCCATACCATTGTAGATATTAATATTTGTCCATAAATACTTTATAATTAAAATATTAACAAATTTACCATGTATGATTTGAACACCCATACAAGGTCTTAAATCACCATTCTCTCACACTTTCATATTGTCTCATGAGTCAACCCTTCTGATTTTCTATTATAAAACTATAGGAACCTCACTATCTATTTAAAACCTACTAAATATATTACACAAACATATCTAGACCCTCAGAGTAGTCTAGCTATACATGTATTAGTTTCAATAGTTATAGTCATTACCTGTAGTCGATATCAACCTACACTAGTTAAAACTAACCCAACCCTCATAATGGTTATTTTTAAAAATTAAACACATCCTTAGGGTCAACCCATAACCATATAATGTTTGTGGAATGAGTAATTATTAAAATGGATTGATATATAAAAAATCAAGATCTTATTCATAAAGGATTTGGCACTTATCTATGATACATCTATACACTATTTCACACTAATCAAATCTTCCATATTCTTCTTAATTCAGATAACTATCACTAAGATAACTCATAATTCAAGTCTAAAACACTCAAAATCCAATTCAAAATAATCATTTTAAAGTACCAAAACTAATCATTATATTAAACACATCGCAAAGGATTACAATTTAAAAATCACATTAGGTGGGAAAACTATGTATGGCTTGATTTCCTTCCTTGGAGTACTAAATACATAGACAATGTTCAATCATTAGGTGGGGATGATTTGGGTTAACTAATTCCATTATACTTACCCCATTTTTGTAGGTTTCTATCCCTCATAAAAATATATAGGGTTTTAAGATAAAAGAGGTTGATTTATAGATATGTCTATGTCATTAGGGTTTAGGATCACAAACATAGATCAATAATTGACAACCATAGATGACCATACCATAAGTGTGCCACACTTGAGTGTAGATCAATTATAACTAGTAGGTTAGTAAAAACTATTGATACTTACTAAATTTAATGAAAACAACTAGTGGTAATTATAGTAGCTATTTATAGCCATTTACTTATAAGTAGATAGTGTTCATCTTGAAAATTGATAACTATGTGAAAACATGCATTTGTCACTTAGCCCAAATTTATACAATTTCCTATTTTTTTGCTTCCAATCACCCTGTAAGATATATTCTAACCTATTTTAGAACATATTTTTACCATAATTATTATGCATGTGTGGGTCTCATTCACTTTGAAATTATAGGATACATGTATTAGTTATTTTGAATTTCTATTTATATTTGTGTGTGTGCATATGCAAATCCATGTGCATGTGTATGTGCATGTGTGTGTGTGTGACAAATTTTATATTGTATATTTTGGTTTGTAGAGTAATAATTTATTTTGAAGAAGCATTGTGTTATGGTTTGATTGTGGAAACTTTGAGGTTTGAGTGTAAAAATATCTATTAGAGGATGATTGTATGTGATGTGACAGAAGTATATTTTATATTGTCCACATCATGATATGAGTATATGAATGAAAGGATGGATTATTTATATGTTATAACTACTTTTGTGTTAATCTTAGTGTACACAAATTATTTTTATTGTAAGATGATGCATGTGTGTCTCTTCATGATTAATTATCTGAATAGGGATCTCAATGTTTATTGTTGGAATTTGGGTGAGTGTTTGGGTCTTCAAGTATAAGTAATACATTTTTGTATTAGTATTTGAGTGTTCATCAGTGTTTTGTGCTTGCCATAGCCTACACAAGGCTTAATTAGGTAACAAAAAAATCACAATAATTGGGTTATGATTTTAGGACCCTATTCAAAGAGAACATATAGATTAGATATGAAAATGGTTGGATGTATATCTATAGATCATGTGGAATCTTATTTTGAATATAAATCTTTATAGTTTGTGAAAAATGTTGCTGAAAACAAAGGTTTAAATCCTAAGAAGTTATTGGAAAATCATTTTTGTGAGATCTTCTTGATATATTTTATGATTTACCATAGCACATACATGCATGGTTATCTATATATGTGGTTTGAAAGATTTAAAATTTTAGAATAAAGTGTGATTGGACTAAAGAGTGAATCAATTAGTTGATAGAGTTAGATGAAGATTGGACATGTGTAATGAAATTACATAGATAGATTAGACAATTAAAAACAATGGATATAAGCATAATTATCAATAGCAAATAAAAAATAATATAAAATAATAATAAGAGCATAATAGATAAGATCCACACCAAATATTGAAAAAAAATAAGAATACTAGGAATATAAGACTAAGGTACTTTGAGGTGGAAACTTAGTAAACCATGTAGTAAGAAAAAAATTGTATTATGATCCCCAAGTAATAAACACTATCTAATAAATATACATTACATAGGCTATGGTTACTCTATTGATTGAGCCTACTAAAAATACAAAATCATAGAGAATTATGATATGATGAGGTAAAAATTTATGTTAGCCACAAGTTGGACACACATAAAACTATGCACATCATAGGTTAAGGAATATTTGGTACCTCCCCTTAAAAAAATTTTACTCAAAATTGACTAAATATTAAATATGAATACTTTTTCCTCTCATGTTTCATCCTCACTAGTCAAATTCTTCCACATGATCAAATACTCTTTAATATCCATTATCACAATCTATTAGTGTATTTTTTAGGAAATTTATTATATTTCAAAATGGATTTACCCTCATAATATAGATATAGTACCTAAGTCTAGATTAATACTCTCTATCTAATTACCTTCTTTAAGCATGAGACATGAAATACTAGATGTATGCATGTAAACTGACATAACTTTAGCATGTATGCTAAACTGCCAATTTTTTGTAGGATCTGATAAGTGCCATAATATCTAGGAGAAAAAATGATATCCTTTTTATTCAAATAAATTTACATATATGGTTTTAGGTTCAAAAATACTTAATTTCTAAGTTCAAATACCTTTTTTTGTAGTGTTGATCAACTTATTATTTCATTTAGTTATGTGACATCACCATGTTCTCTATTAGACTAGCTCATACTTCCTACATGTTTTGAATGTGTTATTTAATAGATTGAATATTTAATTTACCCTCAAAAAATAAGGTGATGGATGGAGTTTTGTACCCATTACAATTTCAAAAATGGAGACATTTCAGATGAATCATGGAAGGAATTATTTTACCACCATTTTTCTAGTAACAATAAATGAACCCACCTCTCTTTTTTATCCAATTCAAAATAATATATTTAATGCTCTAGGAATTTATTGACCACCTTTATTTTCCCATCTTATTGAGGATGATATGATGCTCTATGAGAAAATTGAGTAACCAAACATGAGATTAAAATGTTGAGCATTATCATTGTTGTTAGGTTATCATTGATGTCAAAGAGAGAATGAGTTACTAATGCATGAATGATAAAGTAGTTTTGTTTGATAGTTTGGAGAGATATGGCACATTTGCAGGTATGTAAGGAAAAATAATAAGTTTTTAGGAATATATAGATGTCTTGATGAAGTCCTAATTTTTCATTTGATCATTTGAAATGAGAAACATGCATCTTATAGCTTTAGAGAAGCCAGATCATCATTGCACCTCATGTAGATATATATGATCTAGTAAGTTTGTGCATTTATTACAGGTACTCAAAAATTCAACAATAGGAAAATGTTTTCATGGTGATGTTAGCTATAGTTACAAGAAGGTACCCTAAATATTTAGAGTCATGAAGTGTTTTCTAGCTTGAGATATAAATCTTCTAAGTTGTTCTAGTAGATTGTAATGGGACAGAGGCATTCGAGCTTAACCAAGTTGAAGTTTGAGGATAACTAGTTAGTAGATATAACCATGTACATTAAATCATAGATCTTGATCTAGTGGTGCACATAAAAGTCAATATGCCAAATAATGAACATTCTAATGAAATGTGTCACATTCATAGAGCTTGGATAGAAGATAAATGGAAAGTGTATGATTGTGCATTCAAAATATTAATAGAGTGGGTCGAGTCAAAGAGTCAATGTGTGTAGAAGGCATGTGGGGATAACAAGTAGCATAATCATGGGAGCTTAGATCAAAGATCAATGGTGAGCATTGCAAGGTAAATACTAGGCTAATCTTCAAATATTGATGGTGTGTATTTTGTCAATGTTTCCAGGTTACACCAGATGAGGTCAACATGTCTAATGTTTAACAACTACTTAGTGATCATTGGAATTTGAATATTCAAATTTGGGAGGGAGAACCAATCTATATTTTTTGAGCTATAAAGTTTGATATATACATAATTATATCATGGTGTAAAATTGGCACTCATATAAAAAGTATGAATCACAATGCTCCTCAAGAATCCTAAATACCCCATACTAGAGAAGTATGAATCTTTATAAGGACCTTGTGATTAATTGAAAAAAATTGCATAGGTACAACATATCTTTATGCCAGAGGAAATTCCATTTACATAAAACAATATGGGACATTATAATAATTATGGATCCTCTAAATTAGAACATATGTATCATTGTCATTCTCCCATTATATTCTTATCTCATCCACCCAATTTTACTACCATATAGACATTTCATATAATATTTCCTCTATGGACTCATCACTCATGGATAAGGCATATAACACTAAATTATTCTTTCCTTTATTATATATGATTTTAAAGCCATAACCTAAAATTTTGGTCACCTAAGTTTTGTTATTGTTCATAAAAACCTCTATTCTAAGAAAGATTTTAGACCATCACAATTTTTATTCATCTTAAAGTGTATACCAATCAATTACAGTCTCAATTGTTTGATTTATTTAAAAATAACTAGTATTTCCTTCTCATTGATAGTCTCTATAAAATCCTTACCTTTGAGTTTACAACTCTCAAAATTAATTGGGGTTAGATAAAAGTATGTATAATACTAGAGTGAGTGTTTCATAATTTTGGTGAAGCTAGATTATATGAAGATGGAGTCTATTATTGAGAGGAAAGAGAGGATGCATAGATATAATGAACTAATAGATAAATTAATTATGAATCATGATCCATAGTTTGATATTTTGGAGTAGTCAGCATTTGGTCATAGATGTGATCGATGAGGTTAGGCATTTATGTTGAGGCCTCTTCATTTTTTAGAGGTCCTTTTCTCAATTTTTGGCTAAGTCTCAGCTTCTTCCCATAGCTTCCACATGTCGATCTGGTGCTTTTTCAACTCAAAGAAGTTCTTAGTTCACCCAAGAGTAGAACTAGCTTTCCATGTGGCAACTGAACACTCATCTAAGGCAAATGCATTTTTTCTAAAAATTTCAACGATGCCATTGGTTAATGGAGTAATGGGTGGGGCCCACTATGTAGTAAAAAATAGAAATATGGGATTTCCATGTGGCACCCCTATGATCATTTTTACTAAGGAATGCTCAACTTCTCTAGGATTAGTGCCAACTCACCATGTGGCATCACAATGCTCCTCAAGAGCAAATTATTCTTTGTCAAAGCTCTGAATCACGTGATTGGTCAATAAGGCTAGGAATGGGACCCAAAAAGTAGTTGTAATGAGAAGGGAGTCAAGATTTCTACATGGTGTCATGTCACTTATCTAAATCAAAACTTGCCTATCAAACCTTCAATCAGTGCCATTGGATGAGAAGAGTGGATCCCCCTTTCCTAACAACATTCTAAGGATAGTTTTAGAAGTAGATATGTGTCACCACTATTCTTCTTCTAAGAGTCGTGAGAATCATAAAATGTTGTAGTTGTGTCATATATGGGATTTTGAGGGCTAACTACACTCATGGGATAGAGATCCTTGTTCAGTTGTAATGGCTCCATCATGAGTGTGAGTTCTTGGTTATAGGTGTCACTTCTTTGATAGACTGTGTTGCTTATATAAGTAGAGCTCTTTTCTTTTATAAATGGTTGATTTTTAGATAATTATTTTTAATACTAGAGTAAACATTGTAATAAGTTCTATTTTTAAAATATAATTAGCAAGTAGTTATTTTGTCTTTCATTATATGACCTTAATAGAAGCACCTCATAGGAAGGATCAAATATTGTATACCGTGCCTTTTAGCCTCTTGTATGATGTTTTCTATCCACCAATGAAGAGGATGTGGTGTTCTATGTCAAACTGAGTAGATATTTATTGCTATTTTGTTATTTCCATTCTTTAATTATATAATATTGGTTCTTGTTTATGTTATAGACTATAATTCATGTATATGCTCCTTTAATAGTCTATGATGTTTGAATATTTAAGTTATTTCATGCAATCATAGGTCAATACTTTAAAGATATCAGTACATTTCCCTAGTTAGTTTATTTTAGTTTTATTTTGAATTTCCTTCTTATCCCTTTTCATCCCTAAATTGATCTAAAGGGATGACTTATAAAACCCTAGAGGTTGCTTTCAAACCACATTTGACTCCCACATCTGTAAATCTTCCCATAGAAGGTTATTTGCCTAGAGAGAGATTTTTAGGCATCAACAATAATCAATGCAAATGATACTAGATGTAAATGAGAACCTATTCAAGGATAAGTTGTTAGAATTCATGAGAGTAAAAGAGGGCATATGGTGGGTTTGCATAAATTTTAAAGACACTCCTTTGTTTATGTTGATATGCACATGAAAGGTTCCTTATTTGAAGATGAGGATTGGATATATACAAACAATGAAGATGCATGATGCACAAAATGGAAGGGGAGATATTAATATAATTCATTAGACTTAAAAAATCATGTTCATATACATTTATAAGAAGAAATTAATCCATAAATTTGCTCAAGGTAAATAGGTTTATATTGATGAGGCACGAGTAATTTATTTTGTAATAAATTATGTATCAAATTATGAAAGAATAAGGTAATAAATGTGTAAAAAGAGAGTGCATGAAAGAAAGAGTGGGGAAAATAGTTATTGCATGAAAAAGAAGGGATAGTGCATTAGGTACATTGTGTGAAGTAGATATTCCATTAGTGAACCCAAAAATTACAAGTCATGGAGGCACTACATAAGGGAGCTTAGGGTTAAATACAATTACAAGAGGAGGGGCTCCTAATGGTTTCAGAAGATAATTCCAAAAACAACAAAAAAAGTGGTGAATCATATGATAATTTTGTATAAAATGTCAATTGAATTTACCATTATATAAGGGATTAAGGATGTCACATAACACATCCATAAATATGAAATCATGTGTTGCAAAGGGAGTCAACATGTAAGAGAAAAGTTTGGCCAATTTATGATGACATTATTAGATCATGTACATACTAAGTACTAAAATTATGACCTAAATCAAATGATATTAAAATTTAACTAATTGAATAATTCATTTCTAAATTAATTCCATATTCCCTAGTTTGACCACAAGATAATGTCTACCCTTATTGAGATCAAGTAGGGTGAAAGTGAAAGTGTGCATGTATATAATGTACATTTTAATATATTGTTTTCAAATTTATTGTTGACCCAATTTTGCCCCTCAGGCAAAATCTCGGTCACCTCCTACACCTGCTTTGCATGGCCAGTCATTTCAGGTTGCGAGGTCCACCGTCAGGTTTTGACAGCTCCGCTTTAGAGCATTGGTTCATCGGCCTCATTCATTGACGTTCACGGTAGCAAAAGGCAGAGTCTTCAAACGTCCATAGGAGAAGAGAGGGAAAAATGGAGCATTTAACACTTAGGCAAAAAAGAGGGCAGACAAAATGTAAAGGGCGGTAGAATCGCTGCCCACAACATGGGCGGGTAAATAGAGACCCCCTACACGCGATGCAAAGGGCGGCAAAATCACCACCCACAATGCCGACAGAGAAAAAGCCATTAACATCGGCCGACATCGGCAAAATTGCCACGGTCGTCATCTTACACAGACCGATGTCAGCAAAACTGCCGTCGTTGGCAGGTTATCAACCGATGTCGGCAGAAATCCTACATGCAATACATGCAGCGGGCGGCAAATTTGCCGCCCACAACAGATGGCGGCAAAAATCACTTGCAGTGCATAAGAAAAAACCTGCCCAGCCACCAGAGGAGAAGACCAGCACGCAAAATGAGGCAACAAGCATGGCCTTGGCAGAATTATGACATCAGCTACAGTGTTTTTTTTTCACTCTTCTCAATTGACTTCTCTTGGCTCTTCTGGTATAAATACACAGACTTGTTCATTTATCAACATCTTCTTGACTTTTGTAAAGAGCACTGCTCTCCAAATTTTCCTCCTGAATCAATAAAAGATAATTTTACCTCTATTTGGATGGATCTTTCTGTGTATGCATTGAATGTTAATCTGTGTCCAGTCATTATCTCTTGATGCTCTCACAGGTTCAACACCAGCAAACCTGCGATCTACAAAGCGCCACTGTCTGCTGCTGCCAGGAGTAGAGTTCTATTTTGGAGGTATAAAATAGGTGAGGTCACTTACAGTGTGTATTTCTTATCACCTTGGTGAGTCCCTGTTTCTTGTGCTTTCCATAAGAACCTCCCTGTCATCCCAGAGACCTGGTCTTTTCTGCCAGATCTGAGTGTATGTATGTTTTTCCCTGATCCTGAGTGTGGATGTGGAAGGTCAACCTGTTTTTGGTGTATCACCTCTTTTAGAGTAGGCTATTTGTTCATGCTTTTTCTCTCTCTCTTTTCATCCCCCCACAGTATATAGCTGTATACCTATATTTTTGCGCTACTTGAAACAAACAAGATACATCAGAGGGAACTAACCCATATCTAGAGACTATCCTCTCCTGCTTCACCATCCCACAGGCGAGAGAGGGGTTTCCATGTTGCAGGGAGAGGGTAGGAATCCATTTTCTTGCCACAGGGTGCACTTTCCAACATCAACAGTTTTGGCACGCCCGGTGGGACTCCAAGTTTTTAATCAAAAAAGTTGCAGGGTTACTCGCTGATCCTGTTACAGTAGAGGAACCACTAATACAACACCGTGCGTGTCAACAGTTTTGGCATGCCCGGTGGGACTATATTTTATCAATTTTTTTAACACAGTAAAGTTTCAGGATTGATGCTGGTCCTGTTACAACAAATCAAGTTTCTTTAGCATCTAGTGACTCTGAGTAAATCCGCTGGTTAAGCAGTCTGGTGCCACCAAGAATCATCCACTTCTTGTATGTATACTTCTTTTGCACAAAATCATGGATTTTGTTCTCCTTCATATAATATCGATCAGACTCAAAATATTTATGGAATCCCCTCAAGTAGCTCTCCTAGTTGCCCTGCAACTATAAGGGAGGTGGCGTTAGAATTTGAGAAGTAGACAAAAGAAATCGACAGATTGGAAGAGTAGCACAAGTATCAGCAGGAGCTGATGTATAAAGAGGAGTGCTTGTTTAGGCAAGCACAAGCCATACAATCCATGAAGGAAGAGGTGCCAGAATGGAGAAATCCATCTATTCAAGGCAACCATCCTTGCGTACCCCCTCCTAACCTAAAGAAAACCCCCTCTTTTGCACCAAATCCATTTTACCAAATTGCACTTGCTCACTCCAACTCATCAAATACTGCTGCTCCCAATCCCGTGCGCCTGGCTTTCCAACACCAGAGGGTATCAGAACAACCTCCCATGGAGATCAATCTTTTCAACTCCTTAGATCAGGAATCTTCCATTGAGAAAAGTACCACTAGCCATCACGTCCCTCTTCTAGAGGCTCCTCCAACACCTCAACAATGTTTTCCTCACATTCCCCAACCTCCCCAAATCCTCCAGCATAGTGTGCAGATTTTGGATTGGAGGAAGGAATCCCAGGAACCAGCTCAGAGCTTTGAAGAGGATCATGCTAGCCACCTCCAAGAAATACTCTTCCAGGAAAACCTAGCTAGACAGATTGAAGACTTAGAGGCTAGGATGAAGCTACTCCTTGAAAAAGAGTTAAAATTTTCAGACCTTGCAGAAGAGCCTCAGGACCTCGTGGAGAACAAAGTTGCTGCTATTCATAGGAGCAGAATTCAAATTCAGAGATCTTGAATTGGGGGAAGACAGTGGAATCATGGGGCAGCAAAGAGGAAGAAGAAAAGCAAGGTTTTTCTCAAAACCTTGAAGAAGGTGAAGCTGCGCCTGCCTGTGATGATGCTGGCAGCCTCCAGGAAAAGCTTTTCCAAGAAGATCTGAGTAGGAGAATTATAGAGTTGGAGTCTAAAAAGAAATTCCTCAGCCAATGTGTGGTGGATGGTTCAGACCAAACAACACATTTCATGCCTGAACACACCCCACCTACACATTTCCAAGAGAGTTATCAGGGCGTGCCTGATATAGATGAAGTACTAATTAAGTGGAGAGAGGAGAATCATCCAATTCTAGCTCAAGGGCTGCCCCCTCTCCCACATGTTTTCTCCACTTCATCCCTTCTCGAAGAAGAACCTATTTTGCAAGAGGCAGGAGAGGAACAAAAGATCTAATCTGCAAGTCTTCAGGAGGCTATTATGAGTGACAACGAAGAAGAAATCGTCATTGATACTCCTTGTGAAGATTTTATCAGTAGTGGAGAAGATGCAAGACTTGCGTATATGTAGATGTTCCAGCAATTCGAGGAGGAACAAATGCATGGTAAGCTCTCTTCTCCTCTGTTCGATGAACTTCCTTGCTGTATTGATGAGGATGACTACATTGAAGAATCCGAGAAAGAGGAAGATCAGGAGAATATTTTTGAAAATCTAGAGAACCTGATCAGCAAAGAGGAAAAGGAGAAGTCTATCTTCATGGAGGAATACCTTGAAGAACTGAGCTTTAAACAAGAAAGTGAAGTCTTGTGGGACGAGCAATCATTTTGTGAGCCCCTTTTAGACATTGCCACATTTTTCCTTCTTCAAGAAGGCCAAGAGGAAGCAGAGGACGAGTCTGACAAAGTTTTCAGTGAAGTAGAGGGAAACAAATCAGAGCATGATACATTGTAGAAGAATTGTGCAGATCAGAAGGCTTACGGTGATAAACCAACAGCAATTGATTTCTTGGTGAGGGGCACCAATTTGAAGGACCAGCATCCAACAGGCCTCCCAGAACAATCAGAATACATATATATTGGAGGCATGTTCGATTTTAATCCCCTCAGTTCCCAACCAACTCAGGTGACAGGCAGGAGGAGCCAGTCACCAAATCTCATTTTCTTTTAGCTACTTACCTGTCACAATAAGTCTCTTCACCAGGAAGGGGACTTAAGAAATTTTCCTTTCGATCTAGGAGGGATGCGAACATTCCTGGTTAACTGTATATAATAGTTTGCTTTCAGTTGTTTTCCCTATTTTCCCTAAGTGCAGTTGCACAGTTAGTTATTTTTAGCTTTGTGTGTTTCCATTCATTTGGGGGTAAATTCTATGTATTTGATTTTGGGATCTTCAAAGCTGTTGTGAACTCTCTTCAAAGTTACCATCTGACTCCACACCCAATGGATATGCAAGGCAACTGGGTTCTAAGCATAGCAGGCACGCTTCCCCCGTGAGTCACCAATTTGTTGACCCAATTTTGCCCCTCACGCAAAATCTCGGTCACCTCTTACACCTGCTTTGCATGGCCAATCATTTCAGGTTGCGAGGTCCACCGTCAGGTTTTGACAGCTCCGCTTCAGAGCATTGGTTCATTGGCCTCGTTCATTGACATTCACGGTAGTAAAAGGTAGAGTCTTCAAATGTCCACAGGAGAAGAGAGGGAAAAAATGGAGCGTTTAACACTTAGGCAAAAAAGAGGGTAGACAAAATGTAGAGGGCGGCAGAATCGCCACCCACAACATGGGAAGGTAAACAGAGACCCCCTACACGCGATGCAGAGGGCGGCAAAATCACCACCCACAACACCGACAGAGAAAAGGCCATTAACATCGGCTGATGTCGACAAAACTACCATCATCGGCATTTTACACCGGCTGACGTCGGCAAAATTGTCGCCGTCGGTAGGTTATCAGCCGACATCAGCAGAAATCCTACATGCAGTACATGCAGCGGGTGGCAAATTCACTGCCCACAATAGATGGCGGCAAAAATCACTTGCAATGCACAAGAAAAAACCTGCCCAGCTGCTGGAGGAGAAGACCAACACACAAAATGAGGCAACAAGCATGGCCTTGATAGAATTGTGACATCAGCTACAATTTTTTTTTTCCAGTCTTCTCAATTGACTTCTCTTGGCTCTTCTGGTATAAATACACAGACTTGTTCATTTATCAACATCTTCCTGACTTTTGTAAAGAGCATTGCTCTCCAAATTTTCCACCTGAATCAATAAAAGATAGTTTTACCTCTATTTGGATGGATCTTTCTGTGTATGCATTGAATGTTAATCTGTGTCCAATCATTGTCTCTTGATGCTCTCACAGGTTCAACACCAGCAAACCTGTGATCTATAAAGTGCCACTGTCTGCTGTTGCTAGGAGTAGAGTTCTATTTTGGAGGTATAAAATAGGTGAGGTCACTTACAGTGTGTATTTCTTAGCACCTTGGTGAGTCCCTATTTCTTGTGCTTTCCATAAGAACCTCCCTGTCATCCCAGAGACCTGGTCTTTTCTGCCAGATCTGAGTGTATGTATGTTTTTCCCTGATCTTGAGTGTGGATGTGGAAGGTCAACCTATTTTTGGTGTATCACCTCTTTTAGAGTAGGCTATTTGTTCATGCTTTTTCTCTCTCTCTTTTCATCCCCCCAGTATATAGCTGTATACCTATATTTTTGCGCTACCTGAAACAAACAAGATACATCAGAGGGAACTAGCCCATATCTAGAGACTCTCCTCTCCTACTTCACCGTCCCACAGGCGAGAGAGGGGTTTCCATGTTGTGGGGAGAGGGCAGGAATCTGTTTTCCTGCCGTAGGGTGCACTTTCCAGCGTCAACAATTATCTTATGAGATCTAGCCATTTCAACACGTGAAATGGTTTGTCCATGAATTATTATTTATTTTTAGAAGACAAATGAAAATGAATAATTTTATTAATGTGCATAATGTGTTGGATGTTACACTCAAAATTGAAGTTGTTTGGAAGTTCAATACAACAATAAACGTATTTATTGAAGTCCATATTTCAAATATGGTTACAAAAATATAGAATATTTAAACAAGATCTATGTGGGAGGTTTTAAAACCATTGTGGTGTCCCACATTTTAGGTGGAGGGCCACATCACATATAATTTCCCAAATGAGAAGGTGAAGTTTGTAACATTTTCATGTGAGGTTTACAAAGGAAATCATGAAATGTGAAAATATTTGTTTTTATGGTGTGCTAAGAAAATAAATGTCACTTATTACTATAATATTTGTGATCCAAAAATAATCAAAATAAAGAATTCCATATTGATATATGAGATTAATAAAATAAAGGAGGTGGGGCTAAACCAACTATCATCTTTCAAAAACAACAATATCAGAGGGGTTATCAAAATTAGGGAGATTATAATCAACCTCAAGGTCACAAGTTCAACCAAAATTAATGTGGGGGTTTACCAAATTTAAGATGGAGGTAATGAAAAAAACCAAGAGGGAAGTTCTAGTTAGGGTAGTGGATTCAATCTAGCTATAAGGTCTAATCAAGGTGGATTAATCTTATGACAGACGAATATTTAGTACAGGAAAGGACCATGGTCTCATAACTTATTTCAAATGTGGAAAAGGCCACTATAAGAAGGATTATACCAATTATCCTAGTTATAAATTTTATTCAAAAATTGTCAATGACTTAAAGTATTTAGTATGGTAGATTTAGCTTCTAAAGAATTGACATATCTTTGTTGTTTTAGATAGATGTATTTTACATATGTATACTATGTTGGGTTTATGATCCAAAGTCTTTTATTTTAAATTAGTTTTTAATTTATTGTTAGTTTGTTTAGAATAAATGAATTGGTTCATCGGAATTAGTTTTACTTTGTAACCACCTATGAAAGCATATATAGCTTTCACCTTCTTTGTAAATATCATCCCAAAATAATACATGATTAAATTTTGTGTGGAAAAATAATATTCACAATGTAAATTTTGAGTTATTGCTTCTTGCACTCTGGGCCAACATTGGTATCAGAGCAAGGTTGCTCAAGGAGGAGGATAGAAGGAAAACTTAACAAATTTGGTTGAGGTTTTTTATTTTTTATTCTACTAATAACTTGACCTATAAGGTGCTTCATTCACATAGTTTTTTTTGGTTTGTTATAATTTACTAGTGACAACCTCTACTAAGAGAGATAGGTGTATCATTTTTTATCAAGTTGGTAAAAGTGAATATTTATGTTAAAATTTACCTCCCTAAAGGATTTGAATAAATAAATAGAGTGGAAATTAGATTGATAAATACATCATTAACAAATTTATTTACAATCTCATTTTTTAAGCAAAGTACGACACTTTTAATGCTCAAAATTCCACCACTTCATTCTACATTTTTTAAATTCAAAATTATGTTTTTGAAGGATGTAAAATGTTGTTTTGAGAATCATTTTTGCTTAGAGAAATAAAAAACAAACACCTATGTAGATAAATTCTAAAATAAGCATTGCAATTGCTACAAATCATTTCTCTATGAGTGGAGTTTTCTAGTCTAAAATTGAAGAAAAATTATAACCATTGGCAGCGTCGATAGCATAATTTAAACTTGTATAGGCATAGTTCAATCCCACATGATTCATTGTACCAATTTTAAACAATCTATCATAGGGATCGATGCAATAAATAATCATTACATTTTTTTCATTTTTCATCAAAAATGTGATGTAGTAGGCTTTACTATTGTAGAAAACTTATAGTTTAGGTTTTATTTATTTGTCTGCATTGCTTAGTGGAGTCCTCAACAAAATTTCCAAGTATATCCCTGGAATGCAAGTAAATAATTAAGAATACATTTTTTTAATATATGCATAGGTAATTTCAAAAAATTAGAAAAATTAAGGCTCAAATAGAAAAAATTGTATTTGATATTTTAATAATGCTCGTAGTGGAGTCAGTTGTCAAGTTTTTGTGAGTCACTTGTAAATGGAGAGGTTAAAATTTCAAAACCCTCCTAAGTAACTTTTTTGGTCAAAATTCATCTATGTCAAAGATGCTTTTATTGAATTGTAAAATGAATTTGGAGATAAAAGGGTGTAAATATGACATTTTTATGACTCTTGTAGTCGAAAGGTGGTCATGTGACTAGGTGATCTTCATGGTTTTCAACATTTTAGACACATTGGAATGGTAAAATTTCTATTTTGGGGCCTTGTTATGTGTTTTTATGCCAAATGTATTGAACATAATGTTGTATAGGTGCATTATCGGTAGAATCCGACACCCTATTTTTGAAAAAATTCTCTAAATGCATTATGTACATCAAACTAATATTATAATGACATGTCCCATGTCTTGTGTTATTAGTGATGATGGTGTTACATTTTGGCATTTATAGGTCCCTAAGGATCTGACCAGCTAAATAGAGATAACTAGAGGTTGGAAGATCCATGAAAGTTGGAGGATATTTTCACTTCTCTAGTTCACTATTTTCTTAGAGTATGGGTTCACTCCTAGGATAACAATTTTTGGCTTGTGTTTTTGATTTTAGTTCTATTTTTGGTTCTATATCTGATATTCATGACATAGAGTGGATAGATTAGTTTGAATTTATTTTTTATGCTACACAAATTCTCACCTCTCACCTGATAGGGAGGAATATATTATATAGTGTCCTTCAATCAATCATCAATGGTTATACGAGTCAACATATGATTTACTAGCATTTGAGTGCTAAGCAAAGGCATGCATGTGATGTTGGTGATTATTGGGAATCCAAGAGATGTGCCATATAGAGTACTAGAGGATCACTTGGATGGGTTCCTATGTGGAACCTTATGTGGGTCGATGTAGTTGGACACACTCTGATCAAGTTATACTACAATATGATATGATGATCATAGGGGATGAGCATGCCTTGATCATGTTCATCAACCTTTTATGCCACAACTTATAGGGTGGGCTTCGGTATGAAATGGCATTAGTTTTTATTAGTACCATGGTGTACATTATGTTATCTTGTAGATGTAGGAGAGATACTCATTGATGACTTCAAAGTCATTGTTCTAGATCTTCTTTTATACCCCTTTGGATCAAGGGGGCATTTGTTGGGTTTATGATCCAAGGTCCTTTATTTTAAATTAGTTTTTAATCTAATGTTAGTTTGTTTGTAATAAATGAGTTGGTTCATGAGAATTGGTTTTATCCTATAACCACATGTGAAAACATATATAGCTTTCACCTTCTTTGTAAATATCATCTTGAAATAGTACATGATTAAATTTTGTGTGGAAAAATAATATTTGTAATGTAAATTTTGAGTTATTACTTCCTGCACCCTAGGCCAACATAAATTAGTTCCAAAAATAAATTATTTATTATGTCATAGGTGTAACCTATAATGGGAGTTAGAGCTAGGTTGGACTATAACGTCTATGAGATGTTAAAATTTAGTTGAAAGCAGTAAATTTGACATGCATTTAACCATAAAACTTAGTTTTGACCTTAAATAAAATGTCCATCTAACCATCAAAGGGTAGTTTTGACCTTAAATTTGATGTAAATTTGATAATTAAAGGGAAATTTTAACCTAAAATTTGATGTCCATTTAATCATAATATGTAAGTTTTTCTTCTTATTTAGATAAGTTAATACAACTTGTAATATTTTGGGTATATGGTGGAGTTTGGATCCCATTTTTTATTTTCAATTCATAAAGATATTTTTGAGCACGACATAATGGTGTAGCTCAATTGATGCCATTTATAAAAAATGAGCAATAATGTTTTATAGAATGTAATTGAATCATTAATCTATGTAGTATATGACTAATATATATCCCAGATAGGTGCATAAAAATTGATGTACCTCAACATTTTTCAAATAGATATATTAAAAATATATGTATGACTATATATAAACTATTTCAATATTTGAGAGCTTGTAATTGCTCATGTTTACCAAGAAATGTAAATGTTAGTTAAAGGGTTCATCTACTAACAACTATAGTTACTAGAAGGGGTAATATCACATGTTGGAATAACTATTTTTTTAAAAGAAAGGCATACCTAATTTTGACTATATTCTTGTAAAAATAAATCAATAATTTTGAGGGTCCCACAGAGGAGGAAAATTTGAATTGAGCAAGTGGATGGAAAATGTCAATGAAGGTAGTGTTGCTTTGCATGGAAGGTAGAGACCGATATGGGTTTGAAAAAGGCTCATGGCATTAAAATGAGATCACATTTAGAATGGCTATTAGTTTGTCACATTTATTGAAAATGTAGGAGAAAATAAATTCATATGTGTTTTTTTGTAGGTAGAGGTACCCAATTCATCATTGTTTCTATGGTTATGGTTCTGTCTTTGGTAGGTTCTTAATAGGATCATTAATTTCTTTTTTTAAAATAGTTTCTAGTGTTTAGAGAGGCATGCAAAGATTTTAAATTTAGGATTGGATGTATTTTAGGAAGGATAAGACTTAATCGATGAAGAACCCCTTTCCCACCACATCCTATAATAAAGAAATCAAACTCTAGAGAGGTCATTTTTTTGACATTTGGAGATATGAATGAATTACATAGGATTTGTAGAGAAATCATTTATGAAAGTGGATAAGAAATCAAGAAACTATAGTTGGAATCCTAGATCATAAGATGCCTCTTGGATAAATTGAGAGACTTGTTTAGCATTAGGAATAGTTCACTTTGTTTTTCTCATTGTAATTCCTCAAATATGTAAATAACATATTATAGTTTCATATTATAAGTAATGAATTTAATATGGGTTCAATACACTAGTCAAAGGGATCTTTTTGATTTTATTGTATTCCTAAGTTCCATTTACCATGTCATTGATATGTTTAATAAATGTCTTTACCAAATGCATCACAAAACCTTATGATCCATTTAATTATCCTTCAACTTATTAGTTTATTTGGTTGTTTCCAGCTATAGTATGCTAGTGATAAATATTTTTGGCCTATGTTATAAGATGGTAAAAGTCTAGAGGAGTGTGAAAAAGGGGAGTAATAGCTTATGGGATGTTTTTAGGATCTAGTTGGATTGGTAATAAGTGGCAATAATCCTACAAAGCACTAATGTTCTACCCACCCCTTTCTTAGTATACCCCTTAGGGCATTTACTTAGAGAGATTGAGACTCAATAGGTTCTTGTAAGATAAAAAGCATTAGTATGTGATAAAGTTTGAAAATATTATGTGTATACATATGATGCACTCAAATCTCATCATATGTCACTTAGGTGCAATAGGGGATGGTGCTTCGATAAAGAACATAGTAACATATAATGTTGAGGCTAAAAAAAAGTTGTGTTATTTTAAAGCATAAAATAATTGAAAGTAAATGATTGAAAAGGAAAAAAGTGAAAATTAAATGTATGTGTACCTTGACTTACCTTTATTATTGGATGGTTGTCTATTGTTTTTTAATTTTTTAACTATGGAGGGTGTAGAAAATACTTTTGACAAAGCCAAGAATATAAAACTAAAGAGAAAAAACAATTAAATGAGGAAAGCTAAGATAATTGGTGCTATGTAAATGGGATGTACTTGAAAATTTGTTAAGATAGCATGACAAGTGCTATGTTAGACCAAATTACTGAGTCAAAATTAGATTAAAATGGGTAATAAAATATTCAAGGCTACTAAAGATTAAAAAATTCAAACAAGTAAACCTTAAGTAAGAAAGGTAAAATTATCAAGTTAAACCAAGGATACATGTCAAAAAGGATGGTAATCAAACATAAATGTGAAATTAGTAACAATCCTTACTTAAACAAAGATGGTCAAGTATAAAAATGGTAAAACAACATTGATAAATAAGCAGTAACAATCCTTACTCAATAATTAATGGAAAAAGGTGCATAAAAATGAAAACAACATTAGTGAGTGAGAAGTAACAAGCAAACCTAACTCAACAATGGAAAAAGTACATGAAACTAGAAATAGACGCAGGTGTTCAAAAAAAGGGTGGTACAATAATGACAAATATTAAAAACAAAGCAAGTAAAAAAATGTAGAGCCATGGTGTAAAGAAAGTAATCCATAGTTGCTTAAACATGTTTTTTATTCTAAGGATAGATAAAACTTAAATAAATTAGTGCTAGCTAGTTTTAAAGATGTGAATAAGAAGGAAGTATAAAATATGGGAAAATAGATTTATAATCACACATTCCTATCAAGGGAGGAAATGAAATGGGTGGAGGGGAGAATAAAATAAAAATCAAGGTAGAGGAACTATTTATCAAAGTCAAGACACTCAAATTAGGTTTTTCAAAAAAATAGGACTTTTAACCTTAAGGACTCTGAAGAAATTATCTTAGCAACATAAGTCTTAGGTCAATAAATGTAGTATATAGATCATCTTATGAAGGATATATGTATGAAAAGTAAAATGGACCTACCTTCCCATAATGTGTTCCCCATTCCTCAAGACCCCTTATAGATTCATTGGTCTACTACGAAGATTAGGTAATTGCATGAGAAAGTAGGTATCACCATAGAGTTTATTAGATTATCCTATTCTAATCTAGTAGCCTATCACACCTAATGGACCTCAGCTCTATTATGAGGCCAACTGTGGAGTTTGAGGTTTGATTGGAGATAAGAAATGTGTTTGTAATCACATATTTTGGTGTGATTTTGAATTTTGAGATTTATATGTTTCCTTTTGTATATCATTTATTTTTGTTTCAAATGATTTGGCTTTTAACTTTTTTGATATATTTTTCTATTCCTCCTCCACACAGATTTGGAAAACTAAACATGGGTGCTAAGGATGACTTTCATTTGATTACTTGGGACATGGTTGATAGGAGAGAGAGAACTCAGAGAGCATGGTGTTTAAGAGTCTCATAAATTTAGGTGAAATAAAAGTTCTATCTTGACTTTGACCTTGTTTTATCCAATGTGGAGTGAATGGAAAGAAAATCAAGATGAATGAAACATGAAACATTTGAATTACTTCAAATCACAAAAATGTGACAAAGGGTGGAAAAGGGATAAAATGATAGTAAAATGTGGTTCATTATAATATGAATGAGGGAAATGGAGGAAAACATGATAATATAGATTATTATGCAAATTTTATCTATTAAAAGAAAGTAAAATAAAAAGCTGAGAACAAGGATCAATAACTCATAACCATTGTAAAACATATTATAGAGAAGGAATGATAAGTTATGGTGATTTTATGAGGAATGTTAGGTCTTATCCATGGTCTTACACTATAAATCATAAAATAAAAACCCATGAGGGTGCCAAAAAGCATTGGAAAAATAAATAAGGTAAGGAAAAGATTGTATTTGTGAGGAAGGATAGGTCCTATCCATGGTCTTACACTACAAATCACAAAGAAGAACCCAAAGGGGGCCAAAAAGTGTGTAAAGTTATGAAAACAAATAAGATAATGGTACATCATGAAGAATATCAGGTCTGGTCTATTGTTTTACAATGAAACTCATGATAAAAAGGGAAACCAAAAGATAAAAAGGAAGGACTAAAGTTTGTGGAAAGAGAGAACTAATGCAGAGGGTGAAACCCATGTAAGTATCCTAAAAAAAGTGTTATATATATATATATATATATATATATATATATATATATATATATATATATATATATATATATATATATATATAGAAAACATGAAAAATAGGGGAAGGATTAGACAATATAATTTTTGAGGAATTGTGCATTGGTGGGTTTTTTGAAAACATGGTCTTCATTCGTTTGAAGGTGACAAGTACTTCGACCAAGAACATCTTTGAATAAATATGGACCCCATAATTTTTGGGCATATTTACCTTATTCATTATGAGTTTATTCTAATTTAAAGATAAGATCACCAACATTAAATGTGTGAAATTTAACACATTTATTATGTTTGGAAATATAGGCCTTGTATTAGTGATTATCTTACAAAGCAGAAAGATGGTGTTTAACAAAGATATCAAGATCATGGAGGTGAGATTCACATAATTATTAATTGGGTATGATACCATGAAGAGATATTATAAGATAGGGAAGCTCAATTTATAATGAAAGTACTAACTCATAACCATAGACTAGAGAGAACGACGTTGCCCCAGTGGCAATTTGTATGCTAGTGTGATAGGCCTAAAGAGTAGGATATAGAAGACGGTGCCAATCCATGTGGGTTTCAAAAATTATATTTTGTTGAATTTTATTAATAATTTTTTTGGTGGTCTCAGCTTGGCCATTACATTTTAGATGATAGGGTATTAAAAATTTGTGATTGATTTTAAATTTAGCACAAAGTTGTTTGACATATTTGTTTTTAAAATTATCACCATTTTAAAAAATGATAGTATGAGGGACACCAAAGTGGAAAATGATTTTATTAAGGATGAATTTAGATATGGTGATACTGGTGACATTAACAAGGGGCATAACCTTGACCCACTTAGTGAAATATTATGTGGTTGTGATTATAAAGACATACCCATCTTGAGATTGAGAGAGTTTGCCTATGAGATATAATCCACACATGGATAATGTATAAGAATATTCAATGCTTTGAATATAGACTAGAGGTGAATTAATTAAATCATCATGAATTTGGAAAGGAGTACACTTTTTATCAAATTTGATAGAATAATTTTCAACAGTGGTCCAAAAGTATCCCATACATAGGCATTTGTAGGCTGTAGCATGTCCACTATAGTGGTAACCACAAATGCCCCCATATTCTTGTTCAAGAAGAGGAGAAACCTCAACTTGAATTACACAATGGAGCAAGGTACCTTCAACATTTCAATAATAAATGATGTTATATTGAAAGACATATTTAAAAAGATTGTTTGCAAATATGAGTATTTTCATGTGAATCTAAATTGGGAGGATAAGTTTAATGTTCTAAAAATTGAATGTTGTCTATGTACCATGAGATTTGTTGAATGGTGATAGCCTCAATGTGGAAGATAAGTGAATCATGTGGTTGAATATACAATGGATATTTTATTATTTGGATAAGAAAATTTAGATTAGAAAGAACTTGATCTAGATGAAAAATATATGCTGAAGAGGCAAGAGAATCAGTAATAGAATTTTGATCTTGAGGGATAGGCTTGATGGTGAAAAAAATGAAATCTTTGGTGAGAGTAGTTGTGATTTGATGATAAGAAATGAAATTATCACTTTTTCATTAGTAATCACCATTTAATTGGTGGTAAATTACTTAGGAATCACCTAAGGTATGCAAGTATTGGATATCTAAATTGAGATCAGCTCTCATGCCTAAGATTAAAGCTTTGTACTTTGCCATGCTATTAGTGACATCAAATTTTAAGTAAAAAGATAAAGGGATGATTTTTCAAAGTGTACTTATAATAATGTAACCTTCCCCAGCTCCTTGAAGGAATTTAGAACCATCAAAGTGAAGGGTCTAAGTATCCTCATATAAATCAACATTGATCTTAGGAAGTTCTTCGATAAATACATTTGGTTTAGTAGTATCAAGGAGGGTAGAAGATTCATCAAGATTAATTTATTTAAGGTTAGTAGTGAAGCTATAGAAGTAATATTTAAGAAATATAGCTTGGTTGAGACCTTCAATATAGAGAATAGTGTCATCTATAAGACTATCTTGAAGGTGATTGGTATCAGGCATAGGAGTTGAAAAAAGTTGATCATCTATGATTTATCCTTTGTTAGATTTTTGAGTAACAATTTAGAGATCAAATTACATAAGGAGGACCATCCACTTTCCAATTCAACCTATAGGAAGAAAGGCTTTGGAGAAGAAGTAATGAAGGGGAACAAAATGAATGATGACATAAGTCATTTGATAAATCATGTAATGTTAAAGATTTTTAGCTATAAAATAGATGGTGAAGAAGTCATGTTCAATATTTGTGTAATTTTATAATAATTGATGAGGCTTCAAATGATATAGTAGATGGAATAATTTCTTATGGTATCACTTATTAGGCAAGCATTACCCTAATTGATATGGTTATAGAAGAAGTATATAAGATCAAAGGTCGATCATTAGAAGGGAGACAAAGTGTGGGTGGGTGAATCAATGATTATTTCATGTTATCAAATAATTTTTGACAAGAATCCATCCATTCTAAATCATTACCTTTATTAAAAATATAATTGATAGAGTGAATATGGTAAGCCATTTTGAGGATGAATTATCTAATTTCCACAAGTTTGCCAAGATAAGTGCGAATGTCCATGATGGAATAAGGAATGGGAATGTTAATGATAACATTAATAATAGTAGGCTCAACATAGATGATATGGAGAGAGACCAAGAATCCTAACAGTTTACCAGATGTGACACTGAAGACACATTTTTAAGGATTTAGTCAAACTTGATATTTGAGAAGATGGTCAAAGATGATGGCAAGATGAGAAAGATGAGTCTTGTAGCTTTTAGATTTATAAATGAGCTCATCCACATATGTTTTGATAATTTTGTGGATAAGATCATGGAATATATGAGTCATTTCTCATTGATAAGTGGATTTGGCATCTTTGAGGATGAAGGGCATATTAACATATCAATAGGTGCCCCATTCTATGGTGAAAGTTATCTTATGTTGGTCCTTAGGAGCAATGTGAATTTGATTATAGACTAAGAAAACATTCATAAGAGATAACATTTTATAGCCAATTGTGGAATTGATAATGGAATATATTGAAGGTAAATGGAAATTATCCCTATGACAAGCAAGAATAAGATTGCAAAAATAAATATAGATGTGAATGACTATAGTGACCTTTTTATGAATAAGGACTATGTTAGAAACCCATTCAATATAATCCACTATTTTGATAAACTTAGCATCAAGACATTTTATAAGTTCTTTGTGACATAAGGTGGAAACCTCAGGCATGAATTTACTTTTCTCTTAATATATTGGTTTGGCATCGAGATAAGTAATGATGTTATGCACCATAATTCTAGGGTCAATACCATGCATTTCCTCGTAATACTAGGAAAATATCTCATGATATTTATAAAAAAATAGGCTAAAATTATCATATTCAGTAGGTGAGAATTCATAAGAAACTATAATTAGTTGAGGGGATGAGGGAGTACCATATTCAATGCGAGTAGTTTCTTTGATAAGCATAGCATTTCCATCTTGGAATTGGTATGGTGCATTAAGTAAAGGATAAATTTGATTATCTTTAGGATCGATGTTAGTGATGAAATTATTGAAATAAGGGGCTTTGCTTTTAAAATTCCTAAGTTTTTGATGTTGCTGAGGAAGTTGAGGTTCTTCGGCATGAAGTAATTCAAGAATAGCTTCATCACTAGGCAAAGTGAGGAGAAGACCATAATAATCAACATCTACTTTGAGATCAAGAATTTTATTACCATGGATATCATACTCAAAATATATTTGATGGACATCTATGTCCTTGGAATCCAATGTAATCTCAAGAGTATGAGAAGTAGATGGATTGGATGGGATTGGTGTGTTTTTGGTTTCTTTAATGGGGAAAAAATTAGATGAAGTGATGGTATCTATAGGTGGTATAGAAGATGAAATAATTTTCAAATATTTGGAAGCTATTATTTGTTCTACCACCAAAGGAGTATGAAGAAGTGGAGAATTAATAGGAGGCACATGACCCTTGAGATCTAATTCATGATCTATGGAAATGGTATGAACATCCCTGATGAAAGCATGTATTTTGGATAAGGTTTTAATATAATGTTGAACATCCAAATATTGAGATTAAGCTTGGGTCATGATATAGTTATCATCATAGGTTGGAGAAATGGTACATGCTTTAGATTTTGAAGGAGTTTCAAAAGGTGAAATCCCAATATTACTAAATTGACATGGAGACATGATGAGAGGATCTTGGAATAATTTGGCCACTCTTTAATCATTATAGGTTAAGGAATATTCTAGTAAATAAGGCTCTTGAGCATTGTATAGAGGGGGAAATTAGTGATCTCATCAATGAGAGGAATAATATGATCATGAGGTAATAAATAAAGAGGAAGCCATTTTGATATATAAGGAGGTAACTTGGTAATATTAAAAGTATGTTGTAAGTAATTAGGTTTATCATCATCTAAATCAACAAGAGTGACTTGTAAGTATGGATTGATGTTGATGAACTTGGGTATGGGAACACAATTGATTGTAGCTATGGTATTGAGATTTTGGATTAGAAAGTTGAATACTCCAAGGGTTGGGATCAGCCTCATGGTATAATGCTTATACCATTTTCCTTTATGTAATAATTTAATGCATTATCTACCAAAAGAAGTGATGGTCCTCATTCTATGAGTCCATTGGCAAACAAAGAGTATGTTATAAGATAAGGGCAAATCAAGGACCATAATTTTAGTTTGAATGGTTTTAGGTCTGATGGTTAGGGGAATCCAAATACAACCAAGTGGATTTTGATTAGTTTTATCAAATCCATGACAAGTAAGGTGGGTTTGCTTGAGATGATCCTTATTATATCCAAGTTATTCGATAAGCCAAAAATATGTCACACTAATAATAGAGCCTTTTTCAACTAAAAATTTATGAGTAATGGTGTGATATAGGAATTTGACTCAAGATAGGATGGTTAGTATGGTGTTAGTTTCAAAATGACAAACAAAATTAAATAAACACACTAATAGCATAAAATCTCTAGGCCTAGACACTAGGGAGAGCTTAGTTAACAAAAACAAATGACAAACACAACTAAAAAGTAAGGAATGAAAATGCAAGAATTACTTCACCTTCCTTAGATGCTTCAAATGCCTTTGTAGTCGTGGCTTTCTTAGCTTGTGCTCATGAAGTCCTTTGAAATAGAAGCTTGGCTACCTCCATCTCTCCTTGGCACCTTTAGATTGTGGCTTGGAATCAATTTAGCATGGTAACACTAATTGAAATGGATTTTGAAGATATTTGAGCATAATAATTTTGCACCAAAATAGCTTAGAAATGATGTTCATGGCCTCTCTAGTTATAGATTTTTGAGAATGTCTAGAATCAACCTGAACCATCCATCTCAATATTGAGATGTGTGGTTGAGGATTAATTTAGTTTTTGGAATTAATTTTGTAAGTATCCTCATCATAAAATTGGAAAATGGGAAATTAAGAGGCTTGGAGGGCATCATGGAAGGCATTGATGAGGCATGGAGGACATGAATCCTAATATTTATGGCATTTATGGCCTAGGGATGTCTTCCCAAGAAATGAGGTCACCTAATGATGAAGATATTCAATATTCATTTCCAAAAATAATTTTTCAACAAGTTTCCATGGAATTATTAATTAAGCCTTGATTTGATTTAATTAGATCTTAAGCATGTTTAAGCACTTTGTGCACAAATTACTCAAATTGATCAGAATGCCTTATTATTGGTCTAAATTTTGATTGGATTGGAATTGGAAGTCCATGTTAGATGTGTTAGATGCATTATCCCATTTAGGATGCTGCTAATAATAAATAACAAAGGCACATGTCTTATGAAAAATATTTGACAGGGAAGAGCAATATGAGAACACCCAGGTGTAAATTTGGCATTTTGACTTGAAATGAACTGATCAAAGTTAGTTGGCCCATAAACTGCATTACCCCATTTAGTGATAACTTGGCTAAAATTGGCACTTGAATATATCAGTTTCACATCATTTATCATGTTTTAGTGTTTTTAGGCCAAATTGTGTGTTTTAGGTGAAAATTGGCCAAAAGCCTGGTTAGAGGTTATCAATGGCTAGATTTAGGTGTCTAAAATTTTCCCCTATTTGGGAAGGCATTAAAATTTATAAGCATAGTAAAATCTTCTCAAATAATGAAAAGGTACAATATGCTTACAACTACAATGATGATAAACTAACTGTATGATGCCCCCTCAAGGGAATGATTGGTGCAAGTGGGTTGACAAACGGTCCCTCAAAAGAAAGAAGCAAAATGAGGAGACCAAAGAAAGGAAAGATGATGGGGTGAAAACACAATGATATTGAATAAGTAGTCAAAATCATTAAGAATGCAATTGGGATGGTGTACAATGGTTTACCCAAAGGTGGTTATAACTATTATACCCTGATAGTGGCAATGTGGTATGATAACACAATGATTTGCTCAAAGGTGGTTATAATCATTGGGAAGATGGAGCTATCCCTATTAGGATAGACAAAAAAAATAATAACATGCCCCTGTGTGGGTAGAAAAAGTAAAGTGGTGAAAACACAATGATTTTTCCAAAGGTGGTTATAATCAATGAGAAATGTAGGTGGGATGGTGTGCAATGATTTGCCCATAGGGAGTAATAATCATTAGACCCTGATTATGGAAAACATGATAAACTTGGATGAGAATGATGATAACTTAACATAGAGGTTAATGATGAATTGTAACAACCTACTAGTAGGGATATGCTCATCTAAACTAATAAAGGTTGAATTTATTTCATGGTTAATTACTCTATTTGGGATATGATTAGGAGTGAATCAGGATGTCCATGTTGAAGAGATGCCATCATTACTGAATAGATTTCTTGAATCTGAGGTTTGTTGTAGCACATATTGATAGGCATCATGGTATAACATCATGAGAACATAGCCAAAATATGCATGAGGACTAACTCTCATAATCCAATACTCAATATAAAACAATGCACCAATGATAAACACCATGATGACAATGTAAACATATGAATATGAATGGATTCAAGTGTAAGTGTGGGAAAGGAATCACCCAATGAACACACATAAACTAAATCAAGACAACAATGTTGAAAACAAACAAATAGACAAACAAACAAATAAAATAAGTAGAAATAAACAAACAAATAACACAATAAAAACCCTA
The DNA here is from genome assembly GCA_037957365.1 of Torreya grandis. Taxonomy (NCBI): domain Eukaryota; kingdom Viridiplantae; phylum Streptophyta; class Pinopsida; order Cupressales; family Taxaceae; genus Torreya; species Torreya grandis. The sequence goes on from JARHVA010003387.1 coordinate 1,933,071, forward strand.
TGAAAATTGCCCCTAGAAAATAGGTGACAACTTAACAAATGAATAAAATGGGGGAATAGAAAAAAAGTAAGGGGGTGGAGAAGCTATCTCTATATGCACTAGGCAAGTGGATGCTACCTACATAATTCCATGGATGTAATATCCAATAAAAACTTTAGGCCAAATGTAGTTCTCTTAGGGAATGGGAAGAATGTGATAACTAATGAAAATAAATAGAATGGATGTGATATAAGAATAAGAATGGTCTTGAAAAATGGAAAGTGCGTGAGAGAAAAAGACCAAAAAGGATGGGGAAACTAAATAACAAGTGATTTTATTGTAACTTAGTAAAGGTTCCTAGAATCCTTAAGGTAAAGATGTGGTCAATGTTTTTGTTCTTTTCTAATGATTTTTCAAATGTTTTCAGAATCTTTTAAAGTGTCTCAACTCAATCAAGAATGATGAGACACTAAATGATTCAATCTCACAAAATGGAAAGAGTGTTTAAGCTAAGGTTACTTGCAAAATGATGAGAGCATGGCTTAAGTTGCTCAAAAAATGGTAAAAGCATTCATACTTAGGTTGCTCATAAAATGGTGAGAGTGTGGCTTAAGTTTCTCACAAAATGGCAAGAGAGTTTAAACTAAGGTTGATCATAAAATGGTGAGATCATTCACACTTAGGTTGCTCATAAAATGGTGAGATCATGGCTTAATTTTCTTGAAAAATGGTGAGAGTCTAGGAAAAAAGGTGACTGAGCTGACCTCAACAAGTATTGAGCACTACCTACATAGTCCTAGAGTAGGACCTCAAGTCACTATAGTTATTCCCTTTCAGCAGAGGAATTTGACTAGTGTATTAGTCAATTCAAACAAAATAGGCATAGTTGGTAAAAAGGTATAGTATGACATAAGAAGTGGCAAGTTGGTACATCAAAGCTTAATGTTGCCCTTAGTTTACCCATAGGTGGTTATAACCAAGACACAATGACATAGATAAAAGGTACTAATTTTATCAAAGGTGGTTATAATTAGCATCAAGACCAATGGTAAGAAAGGAATAAAAAATGAAGGATGAAACTATCAAAACTTTTGTCACCTATCCAAAAATATGATCTTTCTTTGAAGTACTTGAACCAACTAATGAAACTAATCAGATACCTTGATGCTAAAAATGTGTAATGAATGTCGAAAACCAAGGTCAAATAGACTAGGCTTTAGAACACACTGGGTTGATAGGTTAAAAGCAAAAAGTGGATATAATGAAGAGGATGAATAAGGATGGTATTATGTACAAAGAATAATAGTGATAAAATGACATAACGGAAATGGTCCTTATAGACAATATACCTTAGTGCTTAAGCATAGTATCACTTGAGATGAATAATACTCATTGGCTCAGGATGTCTATCTCCATCTAGTGTGGAAAGAATGTATACTCTTGATCCATAAACTACAATAATGATGAAAGGCTCTATCCAATTTGGTTTGAATTTTCCTTTATGTTTCTTCTCAGCCATGGTATTCTTTAAGAACAAGATCACCAAGTTCAAATGTTCTATTCTTAACATGCTGATTATAGTGGCCTTTGAGTTAGTTCTAATATGCTTGAAGATTGTTGAGTGTGGCTATGTGTTTCTCATGAAATAGGTATAGCTCTTGTAGGAAAGCTACTCGATAGTCATGATCATCTAGGACATGCTTAAAAGACATGCGTAATGAAGGAAATTTGACCTTAATAGGAAGGATGGCTTCAGTACCATAAACAAATGAGTATGGATTGGCTTTTATGGAGGTATGATGATTGGTATGGTATGCCCAAAGGATAGGGAATATCTAGAGGTGCCAATCATGAGTGGCATCATTAACAATATTTTTTAAAATATTGACATTGGTTTTATTAGATGCCTCAGCTTGGCTATTACCTTGAGGGTAATATGTTATAATTTTTTTTGTGTGATGTTATACTCAGTACACAACTGATCTACATCTTTGTTTTTAAATGATCCTCCATTATTAGATATAATGGTAGAAGGGATACTGTAGCGGTAAATGAGATGGTTGAAGATGAATTTGTAAATTTGTTTTCTAGTCATGTTAGTGAGGGGTATAGCTTCAACCCACTTAGTGAAATACTCAGTGGTGGTAGGGATATGTTTATGGCCATCAAATGAAGTGGGGTTGATCTTCCCAATGAGGTCAAGTCCTGATGTAGAAAATGGCCATGGTGTCAACATTGGTTTCATAGTTTTTGCTGAGGCATAAATCGTATTAGCATGCCATTGACATTTATCACACTTTTTGACATATGTAATGACATCTACATTCATTGTGGGCCAATAATAACTAGTACATAAGAGATTTTTTTAGATAGGAATACCCTTTTATAATGGGATCCACATACTCCTTCATGAACTTTTATTAATGCTAATGTAGACTCTACCAAAGTTAAACAATGAAGCATAGTTCTATCAAAACTATGATGGTAAAGGGTGGATCCAAGTAGAGTATAATGAGTAGAATGATGAATGAAGGCTTTGGTTTGTTTTTGAGAGAGGTTAAGTGGTAGAGAATGGTCATGAAAGTATTTGTAAAGGTTTGAGTACTAGATATAATTGGGACCAACAATATGACAAATCATTATGATGGTTGAAGGTTCATGCACTAGTGCTAACAAATTCTCGATGAGGAACTAATACTCTCTAGATTTATCTATTTGTCAAATCAAAGAACCAATAATAGCCATGGAATCTATAGTTTTGTTACTAGCCCTTGGTATGTGCTCAAACTAAATGTTAGTAATTTGTTGCTTAAGAGTGTCAACCATGGATTTATATAGAAATAGATTGTCATATCTAGTCTAAAAATGATCTATGACCTGATTGATGATTAACTAAGAATCACCATAAACTTGAAGATGAGATATATTTCAATGCACTACTTGTCAAAGTCATGTAATAAGTACTTCATACTAAACCATGTTGTTTGTATAAGGAAATATGATTCTAAATGATTTAGGGATTAGATCCCCCTATGGTGTAATAAACAATAGGCCTACCCCTGATCCATGTACAGTAAATAAACCATCAAAATATAGCTTCCAAGACTACTCAAGGGATGTGTCCATGATGGTCATGATGAATTCATAAAGAAATTGGAATGTGAGTGGTTATGTATCTATAAGAGGTGCTTTAATAAGTTGATTTACAAGAAATTGTCCCTTAATTGCCTTATGATTGCCATATTCTATGTCAAACACATTGAGAAGCATGATCCATTTAGCCATTTTACCTTGAAAAGGTATTTTAGATAGTAGATACTTGATTGGATCTACTTTTGAAATGACCATGGTCTTATTATTTAATATGTAATGGCATACTTTTTGAGCTTTAAAAACCATGGCTAGATAATCTTTTTCAATAGGTGCATAGTTATGTTCATATGTAACCAAGGTATGTCTTAGGTATTATATAACATGATCCTTTCCATTGTCATCATGTTGAGCCAAGAGTGCCCCTAGATCATGATCGATAGCTGATAGGTATAACAAGAATGGCTTTCCTGGCATATGAGGTAATAAAATAAGTGAATTAATAAGATAAACTTTGAGTTGTTGAATTTTTTTAAAAATGATCATCCCAATGAAATGCAACTCCTTTCTTCAAAAGGTGTGTAAATGGATGGAACTTTTTTTCTAATTGAGAGATGAAGTGTCAAATTGACTAGATCTTACCTTACAAACTATAGAGTTGATTTAAGTTAGTTGGTGGTGGTATCTTAGTTATATCATGAAATTTAGCTGGATTAACTTAAATACCTCTATGAGACATGATGAATCTAAGTAATTTTCTTGAAGTTACATCGAACACATATTTATTTGGATTGAGTTTGACTTTGTACTCCTATAATCTTTCAAATATCTTATGCAACACTGGTAAATGGTTGACCTTGGTTTTGGATTTTTTTAATATGTCATTGACATAGTCTTCAACAATGACATGCATCATATCATGTAATATGATAGTCATGGCCCTTTGATATGTAGATCCAACATTCTTAAGGCCAAATGGCATCACCTAATAACAATTTTTTCCCAAGTAGTGGTGAATACTATTTTATGTTGATTTTGTAGCATGATTTTAATTTGGTTGTACCTTGAAAATCCATCCATGATTGAAAGCATTTCATAAATGGTCATGGAGTTGATGATCATGTCGATATTTGGAAATATAAAATAATCTTTAGGATAGTTATTGATATCTTGAAAATTAGTACAAATTTTGATCCCTTCAAGCTTTTTACTAATAGGTACCACATTAAAGATCCATTCTGAGTAGTCAATGGATTGGATACATCTTGCTTGTAAGAGTTTTTCCAAATATTTCTTTACTAATATAATAATGCAAGGGTGAATCTTACATATATTTTGTTTTACCAATTTGGCATTGGGATTAACCACAAGGTGGTGCAGAACCAAGGCAGGGTCTACACTTGGCATGTCAAAATAGGCCTATGCAAAGATATCTACAAATTCTCTCAATTGAGCTGTAAAGATGTCATGTTCCTCCTCAATGAGGGATGTACCTAATTTTATCCATTTCAAGTTTGATGGAGTCTCAATATTTACCTCTATTGTATCTTTGACTAGAAGGGTTGAACCATCTTTTAGGATACTAGGCAATGACTTGAACTATTGGATTATGTTAGTATCCTCCAATAGGAATTACTCTTCAAATTCTCCTAGGCATGATGAATTTGAGTCCCCTAATGGGAGATCTAGCCATGTGATAAAAATAGTTGGAAATTCTTTAAGAATTTGATCAAATACTTGTTTCTCAAAGTTGAAATTGGATCCCTAAGCAATTTCATTATTGGTGGTCTCCTGGTCTAAATTTAAAGAATGAACAACCCCATCTAATGGCACTTGAAATAGGTTTTCACCACTAGACTGGCCTTTATCTTTAATTTTTCCCTAGTTAGAAAACACCTCATAGAGGTTTTCACTTTGAGACCTCAATGTTTTACTTATTTGTTTTTGGCTAAGGATGTTCACTCACTCTCCAAAACAGGCTGCAGGATCTAATGTGATTGAGAATCTTTATTTGTGATCTCCCAAAGGAACGTTGTCTCTAAGGCCTAAGAAATCATAGAATGCCTCATCATTCTAGAACTCATCAATCGATAGAATATATTCTTTTGGGTCCTAATCTCTCAGTTGGGGATAATATATTGCTAAAGCTTTGCGATGAATGGCAAGGATAAGGGTAAAAATGGCATTATTATCAAACAAGTTAGTTTTAGCCATGTTATCAAAGGTGAGGTTATGATTGGATTTTGGTTCTCTATCAGCATCATCATCACTAGTTACTGGTGATGGATTTTGAATAAGATATGTGGGGTCACCCCCATGTAGTTTAAATTCAAATCCATAAGGTCTTACATACTTAGTCATGGAAATTGGCTCAATGGTTCCTTACTGATTCAATCTAAGACCTCTTCCTTCATATTTGTGATGTTCCATGATCCTATTAGGAATATGATACTTTACACTCTTATAAAAATCAGTTTGGTTGTCATTATATAACCATGATTTATCCTCTTCAAGAGGGTCAAGTTCTAGGCTAGATGTTGGTACAAATTTGACAGGGCCCTTATCTTTATTCTTTTGTTACCAATTCATATGTGGGGTGACTTTAGGCCACCCATAGGTTTTTAGATTTTGAGGAAGATTGTAAATATGAAATGTATCATGGGTCACATACTCTCCTGGTCCATTATCTAAAATGGTGAAATTATTGGAAGCTTCAGGAGGTGACATGTGGGAAAGGTAATCTAAGGTATTAGGATCTATGTAATTATCTGACGAAGGATCAATAAGTATAGCCTTTCCTTTATCCTACTTGGAACTTGGATTAATGTCATACTAATATTTATGGCTTTAAAACTTAGCCTCAAGATGCTTGTAGTGTTCATATGGGTGTAAATCTCCTAGAATATTCACTTCCATCATTGAGTGAGAAAACTTGATACATTGGTGTAGCGTTGATGGGACTACATGAATCTCATGTAACCAAGGCTTACCTAAAAGCATATTTTATGATAACTCAAGATCAAACACATGGTAAAGTGTATCATGGGTCAAAGGCCAAATGATAATTTTAGAATAATGGTGCCTTGTGATTCTCTTTCCTAATTATCATAGGCTTTGATGGTTATTGTTTCTAGCTAGAGATCTGCCATTGTGTACCCAAGAAGCTTGATGAGCTTTAGAGACACTATGTTGAGGCTAGATCCATTGTATATAAGGACATGTTTCACTTTATTCCATCTTATATAAACTTATATATATAATGGATTATTATGGAGTGGGCCAAGGGAAGACATATCACTTTGGTTGAATGTGACTTGTTGGGTTGGAGCTAGGTGTCCAACCAAAGCTTGAAATTTATTAGGGGATATGTTTCTAGTAATAGTGGATTGTGTCAAAAACTCATTCAATATTTTTTTGTGGATTATTTATGTTTGCAATAAATCTAAAATATAAATTTGTGCTATTGTCTTCTCTAATTGTTCCACAATATCAAACTTCTTATCTTGGTCAGTAGTGAAAGGTTTATTGTTAGGCTTAATGGTTGGTTCGATGATAGGCAAAGTGGTGGATGGTTTTTGGCATGGGATAATAATCATTGACCTCTAATTTGTGATTGCATAATTAGGATGAAATATTGGACAATTATTACTAATTGATGTTGGAATGGTGTGGTACTAGACAAGACAAGTCTCAATTACTGGTGCACTTGCATGTGGTCACATGGCAATAATGATTTGTTGATATAAGGTCCAAAAGGGGAAGTCCTAGTTTTCTAAATTGCTTGTATGAACTCCCAAGTCAAAGAAGGATTATCCATGTAATTTGGTTGAATGGTGTTTTTTAGCAATGGTTTAGGTTGATTAGTGTTTGGTTTAGGATTAATGGAGATGGTATTAAAGCTACCCCCCACAATATGACCTACAACCCTATTGTAGTCATGTGCAACTACATGGTAGGTTTGTTGGTTGTTACCATTTTAACCTTGGTTTTTTCCATTGTTATGTTATTATGGGTTTTGATACTATTTTTTTTGATTCTACTGGTTTGGCCCTTGATTTTGATATTGTTGATTTTATTTCTACACTGGTCATTGTTGTTATTGCTACTGATTGTTTTGCTATTGTTAATTGTTATGTTGTTGTTTATTGTTATGTTGTTACATATTGTTATGTCAAGGAAATTGGTTTTGATAAATCCCAAGAGTTTAATTAGAAGTGGAAGTAGCATTATCCAATTTTATTTACCCATTCTCCAACATATTCTCAATTAAATTCTTGATTTGGACACATCTTCATAGGTTATGCCTGTTGACCTGATGATAGTCATATAATTCATTTTCACGGTACCGATTAGGATAAGGAATGCCTTGTGAATAATGCTTTGGTATAGGCCAACTAATAAAATTAGTAGCAATAAGATTGTAAAATATAGATTCAATGGGTTTTCTTAGGTCACTAAAGACATGATGTGTAGGCACAATTCTCTTAGGAGGAGGGGTTTGTAATGGTAAATGCTATTGTATTTTTTGTGGAGGTTTTGGTTATTGTGATTGCGGCATTGGTTGGAGAGGTTTTTGGGTAACAGTAAACTAAAAATGTGGTTTGGATGATGTTTTCATAGTTTGGACATGATAGGATTTGGTTATTCCATTTCCTACAACATTCCTATTACAGTTGAATTACTTTGATCTTTCTCAGTTATTGGCCTATATTAGTTGTGATGTTTGTGCTTGAACAAGATGTTGATGTTCACCATTTAATTGATTGGTACATTGATTTTTATTATTTGAATTAATATTGATGACTCCCTCATTGATGAACGCCTACTCAATCAACAAGCATTTATCAATGATCTATTTAAACTTATGTACACATTGTAGTTCCAGATGGTAAGCTATCTCACTATGAAAATTTTTAGTAAACAAAAAAAATAATTGTTTATTTGGTAAGCTATGGGTGAAATGGATTACAAGGGATCTCCATCACTATAAATAACTTACAAACTCTCACTAGCTTTTTACTTTGCTTGTGTTAAGTCCACTAATTTAATCTCATGTTTGAGATTATAGGAAAAGTGATACACAAGCTTATCAGAAAGATCATAAAAATCCATTACTAAATTCTTAGGAAAATTTAAAAAACACTCCAAGGCTTGTCCAACCAAGTTCTTTGGAAACAACAACAAAAGGTATATGTCACTATATGCCACTGGTTGACATGTAACAAAGAATTTGGTCAAATGAGTCTTAGGGTCACCTTTCCCTTTATATTTGTCAAATTTGGGTGGGTCATATCTTGGAGGAAATTGTATCTAAAAATACTCCATGTTTAATGGATAAGAACACACATAATCCAATTTTAACTTTTTAGTCTAATTCCCATCTTGAATAGCAGCAATTGCATCCTTCATCTGTTGTAATTCTTGGGATAGGAAACTGGAAGGGGCATTGGTTTGAGGGAGAATATTGGTTTGGGTAGATGGTTGGGAGGTCATAAGTGGGACACTTTAACCAAGGTATGATGGAGATACTTGTTGGGGTATATTGGTTTCATTGGCGAATGGACCAGGAATACACATATGTGGATTTGGATGTACTTGAAATTACCCAATTGGTTGTGTGATATTCTAGTTTGGGTTGTCAATAAAGGTTTGACTCAAGGGATTTTGTGGTTGGGATGGAGGGATATAATTATACTATGCTTGTTGTGGTTTAAAAGGGACATGCTACCAACTAATCGAACCTTGTTATTAAGTGGGAACTTGTGGACCAAGACCCTATCTCTAAATTTGTGGCACATTTTGAACCAATGGTTGTCTAGTAGGTACTTGAGAAACTTGGGCACCTCCTTATTGCATGAATCCTTGTGAGGAAGTGAAAATAGGTTATAGATTCAACATCTATCATTGACCAATATTTTCACATTATTGACTAACCATTGCTTGGTTTTGAATTGGCATATTAGTCTACAATTGAAGAGGTATGTTCATCATTACCTGGTGAGGTGAAAAATTAGTTTCCCCTAATTGAGGTGGTAATGTATTTGTTCTCTATTACGTTGATACACTAGATTATGTCTACTATTATGGAATACTACTTACCACTTATTGAGGATTAGGATTCATCACATTATATCATTGAGGCATGACATTTTCTATTGTTTGATTACCCAATCCCATAGGTTGTACACTTAAGGAAGCAATTGGTTGAGGTTGGGGTTTATAAAATTGTATTCCCTAATATGATGATCTACTCATGGGATTAACTATAGGCACATATTTTTGGCTAATTGTTTGTGCATTAGAACCACTTTAATCAATATTGGATGTTGTTTGCATATTGTCTACTACATTTGGCTCACTATTCTATGTAGAGGCTGAAGACACTTTTTTAATAACTACCATATGCATCAAGTTATCTATTGAAGTGGTTTGTATAAATGGGTCAAAACTTGGATTCTCTTCTCCATTTAACTCTATCAACACTCTTATTGAAGTTACTAGTTTAATGAGAGGCGTACTCACCATGTTTATCTAATTGAAATCACATGCTAAATTTAGGTAGGTTTGATATGCTGAAGTGATCTTTCATGATGTTTTTACCTTGATTAGATATATTAGGGTCTTGATACATTGTTTGGACTAGATCCATAGGATTTATAGAATAAGCCTATTGATCATAAATGATATTGTGGGGCAATCTTACTAGATTTGGTAAATTTTCATGAGGGAAGTCTGATGGAAACTTCGCCCCTACCTCTATGGATTTAACCAAAATCTCATCTTTATTCTTTAACAAATGTCACTTAGACAAAAATGGATCATACGTGGAAGCTATATTAGTAGAATATGATTGTTGAAGAACTGGCTCATCCACTATGGGTATTGTAGCTAGGTATTGTGCAGTTTATTCTTGGTCCTATTCTAAATAAGGTGGTGTGTTAACTAGATAGTTAGCCAATGGATCTTGGCTTTGTGCCTCTGATTGAGTATTATATGAGGGATAATAATCCATCTCATAAGAAATATTATTTGCATAGGGGTCTTTCACCATTTCTTCCTACACAACTACATTACTAATCCCTAGATTGTACATGAGTCCACTATGAGTGTAGGAATACATGTTGGGATCCATAGTCAATTCTTTTTGGTAAAAGGTCAAAGATTTATAAAAAATCTAAAAAAGACAAAATATAAAACAAATGATTCCTTCAACTTGGTCCAGATTTTTCAAAAGGATCAAAAGGTTTATACAAATATTTGTAAGAAAATAAGCTAATGTAAAGTATCTAACGTTTCACTATTCACACAAAGATAAGCAAGGAAATAGATCGAAAATAAAAATGCCAACTCTAAGGTTGAATTATTTCAAATCAGTCTAATCTAGGAATTTAAAAGTTGCTAGGTCTTTTGGCCAAACACGGTGTCAAAAACTAAGCTCAAACAAGGCATGTGCTAGTACTCTTGGTCAAATGACATCAAAATCTAGACATTGAAAATAGATGAAAGTTTTAATCTAATGAATTTGAAACACTTCTAACAAACACTAGAAATTTGATTCTTGAACATGAACTTGATCAAATAGGTATAAGTTATGAAACAAAATTCACTTTAGAAATAATTTATTTTCTCACAAAAAATAGTATAAAACTTAGTTCTTTTGATAGACAAGCTAGACAAAGGTGAACAGTATAAATGTGTTTTAGACAAAGGATCACAAAAGTATACTCAAATTGGTCTAAAAATGTAGGAACAATTTTTAAATCTATGTAAGAGGGTTTATGAAACAAAATTTGAAATGATTTGGGTAGCATAACAATGCTATACTACCTAAAAGGTGTGATAAAAAGTTTGTTTCAAAAACTCTCTAAGGTAAAGAAAATTTTCCACAATTTTGATAACATAACACTACTTTTCTTGACTCAAAATGTTGTGGAGCATAGACTCAAAGTGAAAGTGTTTAACACAAAATGGCTTAAGTATATCAAGTGATGACAATTATTATGAGTCTTAGATGGCCTTCAACCCAAATTGGAAATTAAACTTAAGTTCCCTCAAGTTTAGTGCAAATGGTGAACCCACATAACACATCAACCCTATGAACTTGTAAAAGTGCAATTCTAAATTTAGATTATAAGTGAAGGACCTAAACAACTTTGGTAAAGGTCTAGGTGCAATTGGGTAGCATAATTGTGCCAAAGTGGATGATATGAATCTCAAGCTTTTGATGAATTTTTGACCAAGATAAATAGATGATCTCATGTGGGTAGCATAATTCCTCTTTGTTCAAAGGAAAATTTGGAATATGTATTTGGTTTTGGATTTTTTGTTTACACTAAGTTTTGACTCCAAATAAGACTTTAAACTAGGATAAGACAAATTAATTAATCACTCTTAGATCTTAAACTGACAAGGTTGCTTGGTATTGTTAGAATCCATCAATATACAACATTTTATAGGATTTTAAGTGTTCATCCAAAAGTAAATGTGGATTATATAGTAGGTTTTTTACACCCCCCTTCTCTCAAATGACATTACTATGACACGGACCTTAAGGTGCACCTTGAACCAACAATACTTCCATGTAAATTGGGGATATGTCTAAGATCTAACAAGTTTTCAAATGATCTAGGGGAATCAATTTAACAATGACTTTCACACCAAACAATGAAAAGGAAAAGCATGGATTTTGAGTCTGTATCACTTGGCTTGTTTCAAAAAGGTCTAGTCCTTTTTTCAACCACTACATCATACTATTCACTCAATGTAGTGTGATTTCTAAAGTGCCACTACATCCCGTGTGTAACTCTAAAGGAGCCAAATGAAGTAAATTTTGGGAGATGAAACCTTGACTCAAAGCTTCCCTAAAGAATTTGTGGGAGGTGATGAAGTCCCCCTCACAAGCCAAGTTTGCATAAAAATAAAAAAAAGCATGAAAGTAGAAGGACTTTAGGGTCATTTTCAAGATCACCCAAACTTTGATGAGTTTTTATGAAGTGATTTAGATGATTTTATTTCTAAGCCTTGGACTAGGCTACTTGTAATAGGAATGGCACTTTTGATTCCAAGGGTTCCCTATAGGGGACAAATGGAAGAGCATACACATAACAATCCTCTTTTTGATAAACAAAAATTAATCTATTCAACTATTTCAAACAAGAATTGACAAGTGTGTTCAATTTTAAGCCCAAAATGAAAGATTTGGTGGTGTTCATTTGATCCCCTTGTCTTAGTTGTAAACTTTGAAAACATTCACCAAAACATCTAAATTCTTTGTTAAAAACCAAAATAAAGTTTCTAATTGATTTTTAAGCATGTAAAAGGTGATTTAAACATTTTTTGAGAAAATATCAAGCTTGGTACTATAAAAAAAATGTTAGCATGTACTTTAGCTTTGAAGCTCTTTTTAGCTTGAAATAATGAACTTTGGAAAAATAGCTCTCAGGTCTATGTTTTAAGAAAAACCTAGTGACCAACATTGGTTATTACAATTGATGATGGCTACTTTTGATAACCAATGTTAGTTACCTAACCGACATTGGTTAATCTATGCAACTGATGTCGGTATTACTTGTCGATGTCAGTTACTATGTAAAACCATGGCAAAAAAAATGGCAAAATAAAGTTAGAAAATCACTTTGCATGATTTTTAAGGGTCCAAATAAATATTTTAGAGTTACAAAATGATCTCTTTCAGGTGTGAGATGTGTCTAGTCCAACTGGGCATGCCATTATGTGATCTATAAATTTGACTCAAGAGAGGATGGTTAGTATGGTGTTAGTTATAAAATGACAAACAAAATGAAATAAACACACTAATAAAATAACATCTCTAGGCCTAGACACTAGGGAGAGCTTAGTTAACAAAAACAAATGACAAACACAACTAAAAATTAAGGAATGAAAACACAAGAATTAATTCACCTTCCTTGGATGATCTAAATGCCTTTGTAGTGGTGGCTTGCTTGGCTTGTGCTCATGAAGTCCTTGGCAATGGAAGCTTGGCTACCTCCATCTCTCCTTGGCACCTTTGGCTTATGGCTTGGCTTGGATTGGAATCAATTTGGCATGGTAACACTAATTATAATGGATTTTGAAGATATTTGAGCATAATAACTTTACACCAAAATAACTTATAAATGATGTTCATGGCCTCTCTATTTATAGATTTTTGAGAATGTCTAGAATCAACCTGAACCATCCATCTCAAGATTGAGATGTGTGGCTGAGGATTAATTCAATTTTTGGAATTAAGTTTATAATTATCCTCATCATAACATTGGAAAAATGGGAAATTAAGAGGAATGGAGTGCATCATGGAAGGCATTGATGAGGCATGGAGGGCATGAATCGTGATATTTGTGGCATTTATGGCCTAGGGATATCTTCCCAAGAAATGAGGTCATCTGATGATGAAGATATTCAATATTCATTTTCAAAAATAAGTTTTCAACAAGTTTCTATGGAATTATTTATTAAGCCTTGATTTGGGTTAATTAGCTCTTAAGCATGTTTAATCACTTTGTGCACAAATTACTCAAATTGATCAGAATGCCTTGTTATTGGTCTAAAATTTTATTAGATTAGAATGGGAAGTAAATGTTAGATGAATTGGATGCATTATTCCATTTAGGATTCTACCAATAAAAAATAATAAAGGCACATGTCTTGTGAAAAATATTTGATAGGGAAAAGCAATTTAGAGCACCGAGGTGCAAATTTGGCATTTTGACTCAAAATGAACTAATCAAAGTTAGCTTGCCCATAAATTGCATTACCCCATTTAGTGATACCTTGGCCAAAATTGGGATTTGAATATATCAATTTCACATCATTTAGCATGTTTTAATGTTTCTAGGCCAAATTGTGTATTTTAGGTGGAAATTGGCCAAAAGCCTGGTTGGAGGTTATTGCTGGCTAGATTTAGGTGTCTATAAATGGTAGTATTAACTATCTATTTTAATGAATAGTGGTGGATCATCAGAATGAAATAGGATTTCATAATTAATCATATCTTCTTCAAGTAATTCAATAGATAGTTTGGAAGGACACATAGTTTTAATGTTATGCATGTTGGTAGGTTAAGGTTCACTAAAGGGTGGATATTCATCTATAGGAAATGGATCTTCAATTTGTTGTAATTTTCGCATAAGGAAATTTTTATGATAAGGGGAAGTATGAACTAAATCCATAAGTGAAATCTTTCAAGGCATGGAGTTGAGTTCTTCAATAAAGTTACAATGAGATTTAGAAGAAGAACCAGTGTGAGTTTTGGAGGTAAGGTAGATTTTGAAGGAATGGAAGTGGTTGGGGGTTTGGAAGGAGGAGGTGGTTCCTAGATAGAGTATTGGTTGTGGTATATTTGAGAAGTTGTTCTTATAAAGATGGTTTCTTAGGTTTTGTGATAGGATCTTTATGAGCTAGTTTGCAATGATAATTAACCTTAGGTATGTTAACATATAGAGAATTATTGTAATATTGGTTGTAGTTGGCATTAATAGAACAAACATGGTAGTTTTTTGATTACTAACTATTAATTTTTTTTAATTAGAATAAGAATCTTTGGAAGCTTATCATTTTTGAGAAGCAGTGTTGTACTCTTGACAATGAAGGGTGATAATTAATTCATGATTGAAAGAATAACCAAGTATGTAGGATACAAAATTTTTAGTAATCCCTCTACAAGATTCATGGGAATGACCAATGTTAGCATGGAACTAAAAAAATTGGTTAGGGTCATACCTCTTAGGAGAATTATTAAGATAAATAAAATGTTTGAGGGTTGTAATAATTATTTCATTACTACACATTTAGTGGTATGTGATAAGATGAGGGAATGTTAGTTTTGGAAATTCTTGGTTTAGTTTGAGGAGTGTTTTGGTGATGACATTGGTATAAGTTTGAAAATATCCTTTAAGGAATTTAGGATTAGGTTCAAATTGCTTCATGAGAAAGTCTTGACATTTAGCTTGGTTAAAAACTTCATTAAGTGTTTGGGGAGAAAAAGTTAAAACCTTACATTGAAGAGTATTTAAATCAATTATAAAGAATTTAAACAAATTGTCATCAATCATGTTATGGTTAGCTTTATGAGCTAGAGATTTCCATAATTTGATAAAATCATGAGCTAATTCGGTGGGAGATTAGTTAATAGTGATGAAATAGCTAAGATAGTTTTCAAGAATATCATTATGTTGAAACTCTTTGACTAAAGGATTGAATAAATACTCAAGTTTCCAGATAGAATGTTGGGGAAGTTGATTATACCATTCCAATACATCATCAATGAAGGTTTTAACTAAAATTTCAGTTATGGCAAAAGTATTAGTTTGGATCCACTCTTTGTAAAGATTACCAAAGGCTTTGAAAAAGGATATAGGGTCTTTATTCCCATCATACTTGATAGTTGGGGATATATTACCAATATCAATGGACACGATGAAAGGAGATAAGGCTCATTTTGAATGTTTTTAAGCATTCTTTAATTCATTATAGGTTGAGGAATAACATTTCTTGAGGCATCTCAAAGAGGTTAAAGAATAAAATTTGGATTGTCTTGAGGATTGATAATAGAGGTTGATTAGCCATATTGATCAAATGACACAATAATTACATCATTTGAGACGAGTTAGAAGTTTTCATTATGTTAATTTATTGTATGACTTGTGCAAGAAGTTGAGTCATATTAATTGGTGGGGTGGTGTTTGTAGGAGAACTCCATGAATTGGTATTAGGGAGAGGGTTATTAGAAGATGGATTATTAGTGGGATTATTGGATAGACTTGTGTCAATTGATCTGACATTATGTTGAAGGGTTTGAAGATGATAATTTTTTTGATAGGTATAAAAAGGATCAAATCCACCTACTTCATCTTGAGGTGTTATTTTCACCATATAAAAGCCACAAATGGATGGGAAGAAGTGCTCCAAGAGTGAGGGTTCTCTTGGGAGGAAAAGAGAAGGAGACATGAACATCCCATATAGTATCTAAATGGATTCATGTTGTCCAAAAATATTTTGATAGGGGACTCCATGATGACTTTAGAAAAATGAAAAATTCTAAAGAAAGAAAAATAGAGAACTGAGTTGGATAGACAGGATAGGCAGTAAGAGTATAGAGTTGACTTGGTTAACATAGTACTAAAAATTGAGGAAAATAAAGTCTAATAAGAGTATAGAGTTAATTGGGTAGACCTAGTACTAAAATTTGACTGGTATAAGAGATACATAATTGATTGGGTCGACTTAGTACTATAGACATGAAGAAAAATAGACTATAAGAGACTATGTCAAACATATGACAACATATTGAAAATAAGAAAAGATTTAGAAATATAATTGAAATCAAGAAATCAAAGTAAGCATGCAATAAATTGGGTCAATGATAATGATCCCAATTTAGGCACACAACACAGAACCTTACACCAATGCTATCCAATGAAAGTTTTTCAATACAACATATAATGAGCAAAGAAAAAGTAGTCAATTAAAAAGTAAATGCTAACTAATTGGTCATCCTAAATGTTTTCATTATTATAAAGTGTTATTTTAAGTGTGATAGGGAAGTTAGATAAAATTAGGGATCTAAAAATCAATCTATGGATTGTTTCAAGAAGTTTAGGCCTAAAGGGATTTGTCTTGGAAATGGTACTAGCTTGGTATTGTGGTCCTACCCCCTCACTTCACAATGCATGTAGTGATAAAGGTGTAGGGTGCTTTATCGATATATACCATTAACCATGTATTTATACTTGAGCTAGGAAACCAAGTAAACTTCACCCTTGGTGATGAAATCTAAGTAGGTAGGCCTTGTGTTGACAAATGTTTAAATGCATTTTGAAATTATGTGATTTGGGTAGTGTGTTCAAGAAAGATAAAAATGAGTGAAACTAAATGGTATATCAAAAACCCACCTAATTAGACTATGAGAACTAATCTAAGCATGCAAATAATTAAAAAAGAAAGTGTGAGAAGTAATTATTAGCATATAATTATTAATTTCTAATTTGAAACATAGTACAGAGTCATTTTAGATGACATTGCATGTAAAAATTATAGAACATAGTCGACAATGTTGCTACTGTATTGCAGAAGTAAGGGTCTTTTAAAAACAATGTTGATAAGGTCGACCTAGACTTTGAGATAGAAGATAGAATACATAACTAGGTCAACCAAGTTAACCTAGTTTGTTATATGATGGCAATTTTAAGGGACTACAAACTATGTAAAAATAGAACTATAAGGAATAAATAAAATGAGAGAGAGAGAGAGAGAGAGAGAGAGAGAGAGAGAGAGAGAGAGAGAGAGGAGAGAGAGAGAGATGAGAGAGAGAGAGAGATGAGAGAGAGAGAGAGAGAGAGAGAGAGAGAGAGAGAGGAACTTTGGTGGGTTGGAAGATGTTTAGGAATGTAAAAGTCTTGTTAAAGTGTATTGAATGTTGTAAATTATGTCAATTGTGTCAATTAGGTCGACCTAGTTCTACACTTATTTATTTACTAAAGCCTATGAATATGACTATATTATCCTAGTTAATATAGTATGTTTTTGGAAAGCCTATAAGATTACTATATTGGCCTAATCAACCTAGTATGTTTTCTAAAAGCTTGTAAGAGTACTATACTATCCAAGTCGACCTAGTATGTTTTCTAGAAGTGAATAAAAGTAGTGTGTTGACTTATTCAACCCGATAACCTATATTTGATGAAGATATGCACAAAAAGAACAATTTTTTTGATGTGATTGTGTGTTAAACTTGTGCACAAAATTTATAAACTATACTAGCCCTATCGACATAGTATAACAAATATTAAAAAAATGATAGAAAAATGAAAAATGTGAAAGGAAACTTGCAAGGGTTATATTTATTTTAGGTTAACTAGAATGTATGCAATCAAAAATATATTGGATCTATAAATAAATCCTATCTCAAAGAAGATAGATCCTACTTACACTTCTAATCGGGGATATATTATATAATTAGGAACATGACCAATATTTGGATCTGCTAGACCTAATTAGGGGATCTCTTATCATAAAAATAATACTAGGGAGGGTTAAAAAGCTTCTAGTCAAGAAAAATCATGAAATAATCCTAACTAAGTCCTATGTTTTCATATTCACTATACTAATAACAAGTAAAATAAAGTCTAATCTAGTGCTCATCAAATCTTGTGGCACAATATGGGGGTTATTAAACAAAATAAAGTAAACATGCACAAGAAAATCCTAATTAATCTATGTATAAGTAAGACCCTAATGCATGGATAAGAAGATTAATATTATTAAAAATCCAATACTTATGTTACTTCTATCTACTAAAGAGAGGAGAAAAGTTAGAGAATACTTACTTGATCGATGAACCTATCCAGACTCAATCTCTCCCTTGGCCAAAGGGGATTCATAAGAGGTTGTTGTGGTTTGTAAGGATCACTAAGAAAGGCCAAATCATCCAAGATTTATCCACAAAACTAAATTCTCCAAGTAGAAACCCTAAGATAAGACTCCTCAAGTAGAATGGTAGAATAGTAGATTGTAGAGAAGTGCAAATGATTAATAACTTTTGATGTCTCTCTAATAATGGAAAAATGATCTTATATATAGGCATATCTAACCTTAAACCCTTCTAAAAGTTTTAGTTGACAGGGTTGACCCAGTCAACCTAGTACTATTATTGAAAAAACTCACTAGGTCATGGGCTAGGTCGGCCAAGAGTAGTCTTAGACCCTAAATGAGTTTCACCAATAAGAGTACAAGGTCGACCCAGTTGACCTAGTACTCTAAAATATCGAAAGGGGTTTTAAGTTAGGAAAAGGTGTACAAAATATGATAAAATACTAGAGGAGTGTGAAAAAAGGAGTAATAGCTTAGGGGAATGTTTTTTTGAGTTGGTTGGATTGGTAATAAGTGTAAATAATGGATAACAATCCTACAATGCACTAATGGTCTTCCCACCCCTTTCTCGATGCAACCCTTAGGTTGTACACTCAAAGAGATTGAGACTTGACATGTCCTTGCAAGATTAAAAACACTAATATTTGATAAAATTTGAAAATATTATGTGTATACACATCTCACCTATTAATGATTTCCTACACATGTGGATAAGTCAATATGTAGTAATGTTTTTAAATCTAAATATCCACTACCCATAATTATATCAAGGTTGAGGTTGTTGTCATGACTAAAAATATGATAATGGTTTCCCACATATACATTGGTAATTTCACCTATTATTTTGTGTTAACTCTAAAAATAATTTGGATGAAGTGGTTTTAGATTCCTTACTAACCATAACTATAAGTAGATAAGGGTGTAAGATAAATTTAGAGCTAACATGAGATATATTGAGGGAAACATTGATGGTGGAATTATATATTCACATAATAGGTGTCATTAGTAATGAATGTGTCCATATGATAACACATACTTCATCACAATATGATGTTAAACTATCCTACATTTGTGGATTCATCCCAAAATACCCTCTACGATGTCTCCATTTAGGAAGAACACTGATGCAAGTATATTTTCATTAGGATTTTTAATATGAAAAGTTTTTAAAATAAAAAGAGATATTTAGATTGGGTTTTTTTTTACATTTTGAGAGTTGATTCAAAGAATCTAAGGAAAAATTAAATAATCATTGGAATTTTTTAATTTAAACCTATTTATATATCTTATTATTTACTAATAGATAATATAAACTACAATGAATACAATAAAAGGTGACCAATTAGTATTCATGGTCCATTATCCATGTGAAAAAATGACTCAACACACCAAAGCAAAAATGTTACAAAAAGAATCATAAATAAAAAATAAAAACCTTAGTACTTTTTAGAAGAATGTAGAGTTTATTTATTCCCTTGAAATGTCCAAACACAACACCATAATTTCCACATAACCCAACTACTTATAATAAGTCCTTTGTTTCTTTTGTTTCTTTCTTTGTTATTTTTATTGTGTGTTTTCTTTTATTGCCCTGTTCCCTATTTATAATAAGTCCTTTTGGAAAACCCTAAGCTCAAAGTATATTTAGCTTCCTTGAAATTATAAAGTTCAAGAATGTGGGTATAAACCTAATACATATGTTGACCATGGTCTTAAAATGTGATCCTAATGTTATTATTTGAAAAAAATGGTAAGTATTAATGGAAGAGGCCAATTGTTCCATGAGAAATTAAACATTGTCTTGATCTAAATTTAGTTCTAAGAAGATTTTCACATATAGGATGAAAGCTTAATCTATTGAATCACAATCATGCTTGCACTTAACAAACATCCTTAATTGAGACAATGGTTGCAACCATGGGTGATTATCTGAGGATCAAACATTTGACCAAATCCTTAAACATGGCTACCATGGTTCCCAACCTTGATGAAATAATAAAAGATCTAAAAATACAAAAAATAAGAATGAAATGTAAAATCAAAACCTTTTTGAGCATAGGTGATTCTGGTAATCTCCATCAAGCCTATGGATATCTGGCTAGAAGTGGAATAAGGATATGAGTAGAGCCAAAGGCATCTCTATTGGGGCTATGAATGCCTAGTTAGTAGTAGAGAAATGCCCAAGCCTTCCCTGAACTAGATGCATGGGTCTTAATGAATATCTAAACATGTTCCAAGTTAGTGTTAATGATTAAGGATATGAAACCTAGAAGTTATCCCCTAAATTCCATGGTAAGCAGTAAATGGAATCAAAGCGCACACATACACACACATGACTAATTCTTAATGTTTGATCCTAATTCTACAAGTGCAAGGTTTGTTTCAACCATAAAGTTATCTAGATAATGGCATTGATCAAGTGGAGTGGATGACTTAGTCATTTGTCTAAACTAAAGTCTCTAATTTATAACATATTGTTATGTTTCCCCCAAAAGTCACCATTTTTTGAAGTCAACAAACCCCCATTTTTTAAAAATTGGAACCCTTGAGATATTTTGAAGATTAACCCTAAAATCATGGCCTTTTTAAAACATTATTAGAATTTGAAGATCATCCACCTTTATAAATTTGGATTACTAATTTATGGTTTGCTTTAATCTTTCCTAAAATTACTAATAATTGGTCTTCGTATCTTAAAGATTTAGGTTTCATGGAGTCCTTATTGGTATATTTATGTTCTAAAACCCTATCATAAACCCTTAGCTCAAATTTGAATTTGGTAGGAACAAATTGGCAGGAACATTTTTATTTTGGACTTAAGCCCAATTTTTATGTTAAGGCTTGGTCATGTTTTTTTTTCATGACCAAACTTTAGCCTCAAAATTATTCCTTGGTCCCCTTTTATTCCCCCCTATTTTTATTTCTTATATTTATAACAAGGTATAAATTTATGCTAGCATGGTCTTTTTAATTTTTTAATGTGGTCCCTTTATTACCTATTTAGCCTAAAGCTTCAATGTTAAGGCCCCATTCATGTTTATCAACACAAATGAGACCTTACTCTAAATTACTTAGCCTAAGTTTATTTTATCGTGGGTCTTAACTTAAAGTTTTTAAATTTTGTAGGATTCAATGATTTATTCTTCATTGTGCCTTTTGATCCAATAGAGTGTGGAAAAGCCTAACAAACTGAGTACTTAATCCTTCATACCAATCATGTTTGACTACTCAGATCATGATAAATAGCTCACACTTCATCATGGATTGAAGATAAGACGAAGTGAAGGCATCATTGAAAATTCAAATCCCTAGGAAGCTCCATGAAGTTTCCATATGGCACTCCCACATTTAAGACTCAAAAGTAAAGGATCTCATTTATTAAATGGAACTAATGGTGTGAAAATACTTGAATCATGATTAGATGGATCTTGCTTCATCATTGTTTTTAATTAAATGGAATGAACTAAATTTTTGAGATCCTAGGAATCCCCACAGAGTCACCACATGGCACTCTCACATTGAAACATAGGAATTTGATGATCTTAACTTTGACATACATGCAATCATCATTTGACATCCATGATGACGTATTTAATGTCCATGTGACCATAAACTTTAAGCCCATAAAAAATGATAACTTCATGAGCCTAAATTTTACATTCATATGACTATCATTTTATGTCTACAAGGATGTGTTTGACATCTATGAGACCGTTAAATTTAAACTAATGAACTATTTTTCCCAAAGACCAAGATATACTCTAAAATTCTTTATAAAAGCTCATGAACTACATTTGTAGACTAATGGGACCTCTCAGAGGATGTTCAAACACTTGAGATATTTGAACTATAAATAATGAAATGGTCTCATAGTCTAAATATATGGGGGAATGAATTTAGTCTAAGTCTATATCCTAAGGACCTCATTACATTTGTTTTAATGTTGTGAACCTTAGGCTAGAGAATTATACTAATTCTTATTTTAAAAGGGTCTTGGTGGAAGAAAACATATCCCAAATACTTTTAATCAAATATTTTATCGTGTTTATTAATACAATAAATCCCTAGACCAAAATCTAGTGTTTGGTCCTTATATCACTTTAACCCCTTTGGGCATGTTCTAAGAGCTTAACATAATAATTTTAGCCCAAAGTATGCATTGTGTATATTAAATACACCGTATACCTTGGCTTAAAATATTTAGCCATGGTCTCTTTTTTTATAAATTCCAAAAAACTTAGGCATAAACACTTTATCCTAAAGTTTATTTCATATTTGATAAACACAAAATAAACCTTAGCCTAAGGTATTTAAAACCAAGTCCTTTGATTTAAAACTTAGTATAAAATATATTAACCTAAGTCTATATCATGTTTTTTTACAAGAAATAAACTTATCATAAAATATATTAGCCTAAGTTCTTTTATGACTATGCATTGACTAAATTTCATGCATTTTACAGGATCCAATGGTCCATGCTTCATTGTTCCTCTTGATCTAATGGTATAAAATCACCAATAAATTTTCAAAAAAGCTTAGAGATCCCATGGGATTGACATGTGGAGGATTCACATTCAATATTAGAGTGAAAAAGGTGATAGAGCTCAGAGATCCTGTGGAGGTGCCAAGTAGCACAACCATGGGGCCTATACCAAAAGGAACCAATAACAAGTGAGGGCTTGGATCACAATCAATAACCTACATTGATCTAAAGATATTTATCTAATGTCATGAAGTATAAGCCATTTTTAAATACCAATGGCTAATGCTTCCAAGGTTTTTATAAAAAATTCCATAAAAAGTGCCAGATAGATGCCAAATAAGTGTCACACAAGCACAAAATGACAAAATAAGAGATCTTGTGTGCTCAAAATGCAAATATATAAAGGTAAGGGTCAAAATCAAATCTAAGGCATGTATAAGCCTAAGTATAAATAATATACTACTATTAAAGTTAAAAATCCCTAAGACTTGCACAAAAAGGCTCTAAGTGAACTTGAAGTGATTACAACAATCTGAAAGATGTTTAATTGTCATTTGAGCATGAAGGAGCTAGAACAGAGACCATTTACAATATAATTAAGATCAAGTTGTAAGTGTGTAAGCCATGGCATCTCAAAGGCAACAAGTAAGGGTCAAGATATAATTATATCTATCTATGATATTTAAGGGAGGGTTTTCAATGATACTAACCTAGACACTATGGCCTTGAACACTGGCAACAAGAATTGATCTGAGCTCTTCTAGACAATTGAGGAGATGCAACCCATCACCAAATAATATTAAAAGATTTACATAGCTAACATGAGTTAATATGACCTTGTTTTATCTCAAATGGATGGTCTTCATCATGATGCTACTAAACCAGAGGTACTTCATTGCATTGATATCCTAGCTTCCATTTTTGTAGATTGTATAATTGAAAATGACTAGATCATTCATGAGGGTAGCTCTAAGAGATTTTAATATATTTCCCAACTAGACTTTGAGAGGTATTAAAAACTTCCAAAACCCCATGTGGACCTACCCACCATTAAGGAATGGACCACCAATAATGATTTTAACATCATCCTTAGACCATGGTTGCTCCATGGGAATATTGTGATCTGATACCCTACTGGTAATATCCTAGTTTCCCAATTTATGGAATAAATTACATTAATTATGACCCTATTAAATATAATATTTTGGGCCCATTCAACCACATTTTTCAATAATATTTGGGTATCTTATGTATACTTCATGGTAGAAAAAGGGCTCACTCCCCTAATTGGAGATATGATCAGCATCCACCTAGGGAAATAATTTAAAGCCATCAATAAGAAGACTAAAAAATAATTTTTCATGATGTCTTACATATTGGATGCCCTACTAGCCTACACCTAGATCTCTCACATCAAAAACTAGTCACCTTAGGGTAGATTCACAATATCCCACCATTATTCAAAGCTACATATCTTCAAATAAAGACACAACATGCAATTCATTTGTGATTGTGTCTATAATCATGAAATATGTGGAACTAATGGAAGATATCTGGTTTATGCGACCTAGGAATTTCACTCAAGATAAAATGGTTAGTATGGTGTTAGTTCCAAAATGAAAACAAAGTGAAATAAACACACTAAAAGCATAAACTATTTAGGCCTAGACACTAGGGAGAGCTTAGTCCATAAAATCAAATGACAAACACAACTAAAAATCAAGGAATCAAATACAAGAGTTCCTTCACTTTCCTTAGATGTTTCAAATGCCCTTATAGTAGAGGCTTGTTTAACTTGTGCTCATGAAGTACTTAGAAATGGAAGCCTGTCTACCTCCATCTATCCTTAGAACCTTTGGCTTGTGACTTGGCTTGGAATCAATTTATAATTATAACACTAGTTTCTTGAAGCTTTTGGAACCAATCCTGCATTATAAATTTGCACAGATTTAAGCTTAGAAATGATGTTGTGAGGCCTCGTATTTATAGATTTTTGGATTTGATCATAATCAGCCTCAACCATTCATCTCAAGATTGAGATGTGTGGTTGAGGATTAATTCAATTTTTAGAATTAAGTTTGTAATTATCCTTAACATGGCATTGTTAGAAGGGGAAATTAAGAGGCATGGAGGGAATCATAGAAGGCACTAATGAGGCATGGGAGGCATGAATCATGATATTTGTGGTAATTATGGCCTAGGGATGTCTTCCCAAGAAATGAGGTCACATGATGATGTAGATATTCCATATTCATTTCTAATATTGAGATATTCAAAAAGATCTATGGAATTCTCGATTAGGCTCTAATTTAGATTAATTAGCTCTTAAGCATGATTAAGTACTTTATGCACAAATTACTCAATTTGATCAGAATGCCCTTTTATTAGTCCTAAATTTGACTAGATTGGAATTAGAAGTTCACACTAGATGCATTAGATGCATATTACCATTTAGGATGTTACCAATAACAAACAATAAAGGCACATGTCTTGTGAAAAATATTTGATAAGAAAGAACAATCCAGAGCACCCAAGTGCAAATTTGGTATTTTGACTCAAAATGAATTGATCAAAGTTAGCTGGCTCATAAATTACATTGACCCATTTAGGGACACCTTGGCTAAAATCAGCACTTGAATATGCCAGTTTCACATCATTTAGCATGTTTTAGTGTTTTGAGGCCAAATTGTGCTTTTTAGGTGGAAACTAACCAAAAAACTGATTGGACGTTATCGACAGCCAATTTTAGGAGTCTATAATTTGCCCCTATTTTGGAAGGAATTACAAGTTATAAGCATAGTAATCTTCTCAAAGAATGAAAATGTCCTATATGCCTACAACTACAATGATAATAAACTAGCTGTATGATGCCCCCTCAAAGGAATGGTTGGCACAAGGAGGTTGGTAAATAGTCCCTTAAAAAGAAAGAAGAGAAATTAGGGGACCAAAGAAAGGAAATATGATGGGGTGCAAACATAATTATATTGAAAAAGTAGTCAAAATCATTGAGAATGCAAGTGGGATAGTGAACAATGGTTTGCCCAAAGGTGGTTATAAGCATTATACCTTGATAGTGGAAACTTGGTATGATAACAAAATGATTTATTCAAAAGTAGTTATAATCATTGAGAAGATGGATATGACCCAATTAGGATAGATAAACAAGATACAAACATTCCCCTATATAGGTATAAAAATTAAAGTGGTGACAATACAATGATTTTCCCAAAGGTAGTTATAATCATTGAGAAATTCAGGTGGAATAGTGCACAATGGTTTACCCAAAGGTGGTTATAAACATTATACCATGATTATGGAAAACATGATAAACTTGGTCGAGGATGATGATAACTTAACACAAAGGGTAATGATGAATTGGAAAAACCTACTAGTAGGGAGATGATCATCTGAACTAGTAAAGGTTGAAATCATTTCATGTTTAATTACTCTATTTGGGATATGATTAGGATAGAATCAGGATGTTGGTGCCAAAGAGATGTTGAATCCATCATTAATGAATAGACTTCTTGAATCTAAGGTTTATTATATCATATATCAATAGGAATCATGGTATAACATCATGAGGACTTGGCTAAAATATGCATAAGTATTGAATCCCATAATCCAATAGTCAATATAAAACAATGCACCAATGATAGAAACCATGATGAAAATGTAAACATATGAATATGGATGGATTAAAGTATAAGTGTCGACAAGGAATCACCCAATGAACACACATAAATTGGATCAAGGCAACAGTGCTAAAAGTAAATAGAAAGACAAATAAATAAATAACATAAGTAGAAAAAAACAAACAATGCAATAAAAACCCTACAAACATTGCCCCTAGAAAATATGAGACAAATTAACAAATGAATAAAATGGGGGGAATAGAAGAAAAGGAAGGGGGTGACAGAGCTATATCCATATGCACTAGGCAAGTGGATTCTACCTACATAGTTCTATGGATGTAATATCCAATAAAAAACTTTTGGCCAAATGTAGTTCTCCAAGGAATGAGAAGAATATGATAACTGAAGAAAACAAATAGAATGGATGTGATAGAAGAATAAGAATGGTCTTTCAAAATGGAAAGTGCATGAGAGAAAAATGCCAAAAAGGATGGGGAAACTAAATGACAAGTGATTTTCTTGTAACTTAGTAAGGGTTCCCAAAATCCTTAAGGAAAATAAGCGGTCAATGTTTTTGTTTTTTTCTACTGATTTTTTAAATGCTTTTGGAAGTGTTTTGGAGTGTCTCAACTCAATCAAGAATGGCGAGACACTAAATGGTTCAAGCTCAAAAAATGGTGAGAGTGTTGCTTAGATTATTCATAAAATAATGAGAGCGTGGGTTAGGTTGCTCACAAAATAGTGAGATCATGGCTTAGGTTGACTGATCTAACCTCAAAATGTATTGAGAACTACCCACATAGTCCCAGAATAGGACCTCAAGTCATTGTAGTTTTTCCCTTACAATGGATGAATTTGACTAGTGCAATAGTTAATTCAAACAAAACAAGCATAGTTGGTGAAAAGGCATAGCATAGCATAGGAAGTGGCAAGTTGGTACATCAAGGCTTAGTGTTGCACCTAGTTTTCCCATAGGTGGTTATAACTAGGGCATAATGACATAGGTTAATGGTACTAATTTACCCAAAGGTGATTATAATTAGTAGCAAGACTGGTGGTAAGAAAGGACTAACAAACAAAAGATGCAACTACTAAAACTTCTATCACACTATCCCAAGATACACTCCCTATCTAGAATACTTAAACTAACTAATGAATTGATCAGATACCTCGATCCTGAAACTACATAATGAATGACAAAAACCAAGGTCAAATGAGCTAGGTTTTTAAAACACACTGGGTCGATAGGTCAGAAGTAGAAAGTGGATATGGCAAAGAGGATGGATAAGGATGGTACTTTGTATAAATAATAATAGTGATAAAATGGCATACCTGAAATGGTCCTTACATACAATACACTTTAGTGCTCAAGCATAGTACTATTTGAGATGAATAGTATTCATCAGCTCTGAAAGTTCCTCTCCGTTTGGTTGGCAAGCCTATATGCCCTTGATCCATAATTTATAGTGATTATGAAAGGCCTATCTATTTGGGTTTGAATTTCCATTTATGTTTCTTCTAAGTCATGGTATTCTTTTGGTTTTATTTAAGAACAAGATCAGCTAGTTTAAATGTTCTATACTTGACACACTGATTATAGTGGCCACTGAGTCAGTTCTGATATGCTTGAAGATTATTGAGTGCAGATATGCATTTTTCATCAAGTAGATCTAGCTCTTATAGGTGAGCTACTCAATAGTCATGATCATCTAGGATATGCTTGAAAGAGATGCATTGTGAAGGTAATTCAACCTCAATGGGAAGGATGGCTTCCGTACCATAAAAAAGTGAGTAGGGAGTGGCTCCTATGGGGGTATGATGATTGGTATGATATGTTAAAAGGGTAGGGAATATCTAGAGCTAGTAATCATGACTGACATCATTGATAATATTTTTTAGAATGTTGACAATGGTTTTGTTGGATGCCTTAGCTTGGCCATTACCTTAAGGGTAATATATTGTATAAAAATGTTGTGTGATGTTGTATTCAGTACATAGCTAGTCTTCATCATTGTTCTTAAATGATATTCCATTATCAAATATAATGTTAGATGGGATACCATAGTGGCATATGAGATGGTTGAATATGAATTTGGAAATTTTCTTTCTAGTCATGTAAGTGAGGGGTATAGCCTCAACCCATTTAGTGAAATACTCAGTGGTGGTAAGGATATGTTTATGGCCATCATATGAAGTGGGGTTAATCTTCCCAATGAGGTCAAGTCCCAATATATAAAATGGCCATGGTGTCAACATTAGTTTTAGATTTTTTGCTAGGGCATGAATTAGATTAGCATGCCATTGACATTTGTCACACTTTTTTACATATGCAGTGGCATCTACGTCCATTGTGGGCCAATAGTAACTAATACATAAGAGATTTTTGGATATGAACATCCTAATATAATGAGATCCACATACTCCTTTGTGAACTTCTCTTCACAATAATGTAGACTCTATTGAAGTTAAACAATGAAGTAAATTTCTATCAAAACTACAATGATAAAGGGTGGATCTAAGTAGAGTATAATGAGTGAAATGATGAATGGAGGCTTTAATTTTTTTTTGAGAGAGGTTACGTGGTAGAACTTGGTCATATAGGTAGTTTTAAGGGTTTGAGTACAATATATAATTAAGACCAACAATATCAAAAATCATGGCAATGATTGAAGATTCATGAGTTGGCGATAACAAATTCTCAACTAGGAATTGATACTCTCTAGCTTTATTTGTCTATCAAATTAGAGAACCA
Organism: Torreya grandis; assembly: GCA_037957365.1. Classification (NCBI taxonomy): domain Eukaryota; kingdom Viridiplantae; phylum Streptophyta; class Pinopsida; order Cupressales; family Taxaceae; genus Torreya; species Torreya grandis. Next base: position 1,962,397 of record JARHVA010003387.1, read on the forward strand.
ATAGTAGCCATGGCATATATAGTTTTTTTACTAGCCCTAGGTATGTGCATAAATTGAATGTTGGTAATTTTCCATTTAATAATGTCAACCATGGCTTTGTATGGGACTAGCTTGTCATCTTTGGTCTAAAAATGATCTATAACTTGATTGATGATTAACTGAGAGTAACCATAAACTTGGAGATGAGATATATTCCACTACACTGCTTGTCAAAGTCCTACAATAAGTGATTCATACTTGGCCATGTTGTTTGGATAAGGAAAGCTAATTCTAAATGATTTAGGGATTAGATCCCCCTATGGTATAATAAATAATAAGCTTACCCTTGATCCATGTGTAGTGAATGAACCATCAAAATATAGTTTCTAGGGTTTCTCCTCAATGGGTGTATCAATAGTGATCATGATGGATTCATTAGGAAATTATAATGTGAGTGGTTGTGTATCTGTGAGAGGTGCTTCAACAAGTTGATCTATAAGAACTTATCCCTTGATTGCCTTATGATTGACATACTCTATGTCAAACTCACTGAGAAACATGATCTATTTAGCCATTCTACCTTGAAAATATATTTTAGATAGTAGATACTTTAATGGATCTACTTTTGAAATGACCATGGCTTTATTATTTAACATGTAATGGTGTAGTTTATGAGCTGTGAAGACCATGACTAGACAAGCTTTTTCAATAGTTGCATAGGTATGTTCATATGTAACCAAGGTACGACTTAGGTAGTATACAACATGCTCTTTTCCATCATCATCATGTTGAGAAAAGAGTGCCTCCATGACATGATCAATAGCTGATAGGTCTAATAAAAATGGCTTTCATTGCATACGAGATAATAAAATAGGTGGATGGACAAGATAGTCTTTGAGCTATTGAAAATCTTCTTGGCAGTGATCATTCCAATGAAATGTAAATCCTTTCTTTAAAATGTGTGTAAATGGATGGAACTTGTCTACTAACTGAGATATGAAGCATTGGATTGACTAAATCTTACCCTACAAACTATGAAGTTGCTTTAAATTGGTTGGTGGTGGCATCTTGGTTATAGCATGGACTTTATCCAGATCAAATTCAATACCTCTATGAGATACGAGGAAGCCAAGTAATTTTATTGAAGTTACACCGAACACACATTTATTTATATTGAGTCTAAATTTTTACTCTCATAGTCTTTTAAATATTTGACACAACACTACTGGATGATCAGACCTAGTTTTGGATTTTCCCAATATGTCATCAGCATAGTCTTCAACAATATCATGCATCATATCATGGAATATGATAGTCATGGCCCTTTGATATGTGGATCTTGAATTATTAAGGCCAAATGACATTACCTAATAACAAATGTTCCCCATGGAGTGGTGAATATTATTTTATGCTGATCTTCTAGTGTTATAATCTGGTATATCATAAAAATCCATCCATGAGTGAAAGCATTTCATAACCTGCCATAGAATCGATGATCATGTTGATATTAGGAAATGGAAAATCATCTTTAGGATAAGCTTTATTGATGTGTCAAAAATTAGTACAAATTTTGATTTCTTCAGGATTTTTACTTATAGGTACTATATTAGAGATCCATTCTGAGTATTCAATTGATCAGATACATCTTACTTCTAAGAGTTTTTCAACTCTTTCTTTACCAATATAGCAATGTGAGGATACATATTACATAGGTTTTATTTTACCATTTTGGCATCAGGATTAACCACAAAGTGGTGCAAAACTAAGGTGGGGTCTAAACCTGGCATGCCAGAGTACACCCATGTAAAGATATCTACAAATTCTCTCAATAGAGATGTAAAGACATCACATTCTTCCTTAGTGAGAGACACTCCTAATTTTATCCTTTTCAAGTCTAATGAAGCCCTGGTGTTTACCTCTATGGTATCTTCAACTAGAAGGGTTGAACTATCTTCTAAGATAGTAGGCAATGACTTGAACTATTGGATTATGTTAGGGTCCTATGTTAGGACTTTCTCTTCAACTTATCCTAGGCATAATGAATCTGAATCTCCTAATGAGAGATCTAGTCATGTGACAAAAATAGTCATAAATTATTTAAGAATTTGATCAAATACTTATTGTTTCTCAACACTAAACTTTGATCTATAGGCAAGTTCATCATTGGTGGTCACCGAGTCTAAATTCAAAGAAGAATGAACACCCCCATCTAATGGCACTTGAGATAGGTTTTCACTACTAGACTAGCCTTTATCTTTATTTTTTCCCTAGTCAGAAAGTGCCTCAAAGAGGTTTTCACTTTGGGACCTCAACGTTCTACTTATTATTTTTTGGCTAAGGGTGTTCACTCGCTCTCCAAAATAGGCTACAGGAACCAATGTGATTGAGAATCCTATTTGTGATCTCCTAACGGAATATTGTCTCTAAGGCCTAAGAAATCATAGAATGCCTCATCATTTTGGAACTCATCAATTGGTAGACTAGACTTTTGTTGGTCCCAATCTATCAGTTGGGGATAATACAATAGTAATGGATTATGATGAATGTCCAAGGTAAGGGTAAAAATGGCATTGTTATCAAACAATTTGGTTTCAGCTAGGTTATCAAAGGTAAGGCTATGATCAAACTCTACTTCATTGTCAATATCATCATCACTGGTCATTATTCATTGAGTTTAAATAAGATATGTGGGGTCACCCCTAAGCAGTTTAAATCCAAGTCCATAAGGTATTTCATACTTAGTCATGGAAATTGGCTCGATGGTTCCTTGCTGATTTGGTCTGAGGCCTCTTCCTTTATATTTGTGATGTTCCATGATCTTATTGGGAATAGGATATTTTGTACTTTTATATCAATCATCCTAGTTATCATTATATAACCATGAGTCATCCCCTTCAAGAGGGTCAGGTCCTAGGCTAGATGCTAGTATAAATTTGATAGGTCCCTTATCTTTATTCTTTTGTTTCTAATGCTTATATGGGATGAATTTAGGTCACCCAAAGGTTTTTAGATTCTGAGGAAGATTGGCAATATGAAATGTATCATGAGTCATATACTTTCCCAGTCTATTATTTGAAATGGTGAAATGATTAGAAGCTTTAGGAGGTGGCATGTGGGAAAATGAATCCAAGGTATTAGGATCTATGCAATTATCTGGTGAAGGATCAATGAGTATGGACTTTCTTTTATCCTATTTGAAACTTAGATTCATACCATACAAATAATTATAGCTTTAAAATTTAGCCTCAAGATGTTTATAGTGTTCATATGGGTGTAAATCTCCTAGAATATTCACTTTCATCATTGAGGGGGAAAACTTGATACATTGGTGAAGTGTTGACAAGACTGCATGAATCTCATGTAACCAAAGCTTGCCTAGAAGTATATATTGTATGATAACTCAAGATTAAGCACATGGAAAAGTGTATCATGTGTCAAAGGCTCAATGATGAATATAAAACTGATGGTACCTTGTGATTCTCTTTCTTGATTATCATAGGCTTTAATAGTTATTATTTCTAGCTAGAGATCTGTCATTGTGTACCCAAGAAGCTTCATGAGATTTAGGGACACTATGTTGAGGCCAAATCCATTGTCTATAAGGACACATTTCAATTTTTTCCATATTATGTAAACTTCTATTTATAATGGATTATTATGGAGTGGGCCAAGGGAAGACATATCACTTTGGTTGAATGTGACTTTTTGGGCTGGAGCTAGGTGTCCAACCAAAGCTTGAAATTTAGTAGGGGATATGTCACTAGTAATAATGGATTGGGTCAAAAACTCATTCAAGATGTTTTTGTGGATTATTGACATCCAAAACAAATCTAAAATATAAATTTGTGCTGGTGTCTTCTACAATTATTCCATAATATCAAACTTCTTGTCTTGGTTAGTAGTGAATGGTTTATTCTAAGGTTGAATAGTTGGTCGAATGACAGGCAAAGTGGCAGATAGTTGTGGGCTTGGGATAGTAATATTTGACCTTTGAGTTGTGACTACACAAATAGGATTAAATAATAGACTATTATTTATAATCAATGTTGGAAATGGTGTGGGACCAGATAGGACAATTCTTAGTTGCCAGTGCACTTGCATGTGGTCATGTGACAAGAATGAGTTGTCGCTATAAGATCCAAAAGGGAAAGTCCTAGTTTGCTGGTCTACTTGTATGCACTCCTAGGTCAAATAAGGATTATCTATGTGATTTGGTTGAATTTTATTATTTATCAATGATCTATATTGGTTAGTTTTTGGTCTAGGATGAATGGATATGGTATTAATACTAGCCCCTAAAATATGACCTACAACCCTATTGTAGTCATGTGTAACTGGATGGTAGGTTTTTTGGTTTTTACTATTTTGACCTTGGTTTTGTCCATTATTATATCATTTTGGGTTATATTATTGATTTTCTTGATTCTACTGGTTTGGCCTTTGATTTTGATACTATTGATTTTGCTGTTGCATTGGCCATTGTTGTTGTTATTACTGATTATTCTGCTATTGTTGATTGTTATGTTAGGGAAAGGGTTTTTGATAGATCCTAAGAGTTTGATTGGAATTAAAAGCACCATTATCCAATTTTATCTCCCCATTATCCAACATATTCTTAATTAAATTCTTGATTTGGACACATCTTCATAGATTATGCCTGTTGACCCAATGATACTCACAAAATTCATTTTCACTATACCAATTAGGATAAGGAATGCCTTACAGATAATGTTTTGAAATGAGCCAACTAATTAGATTAGCAGTAGCAAGCTTTCAAAATATAGACTTAATAGGTTCTCCTAGGTCACCAAAGACATGACATGTAGGGACAATTCTCCTAGGTGGAGGGGTTTATAATGGTAATGACTACTGTATTTGTTGTGCAGGTCTTGGTTGTTACACTTGCAACATTGGTTGGAGATGTTGCTAGGTAGGAGTAAGTTGAAAAGGTGGTGCATAAGATGTTTTAACTATTTTAATATGACAAGATTTGGTTACTCCATTTTTTACAACATTAATATTATGGTTGGATTGCTTTAGTCTTTAATGGTTATTGGTCTGTGCCAGTTTGGATGCTAGCACTTGAATGGGATGTTGGTCATTTTCCTAATTGGTACCTTGGTTTTGATTATTTTAATTAAGCTTGATGAATCATTTATTTATAAGTTCCCTTTTGATCAACAAACCTTTGTCAATGATCTCCTTGAATGTATGTGCACATTGTAGTTCTAAGTGATAAGCTATCTCACTGTGAAATTTTTTTGTCAACACAGTGGCTAATTGTTTATATAGTAAACTATGGGTAAAATGGCTTGTAAGGGCTCTCCACCACTATAAGTAACTTGTAAAACTCTCAACATATTTTTTATTTTCTTGCATTAAATCCACCAATGAAATCTCATGCTCAAGATTATAGGAAAAGTGATGCATAAACTTATCAGAAAGATCATCAAAATCTATTACTAAATTTTTGGGCAACTTAAAAAACCAATCCAAGGCTTGTCTAGCCAAGCTCCATGGAAACAATAGAAAAAGGTATATGTCACTATATGCCATTGGTTGACATGCGATGAAGAATTTGGTCAAATGAGCTTTAGGGTCACCTTTCCCTTTGTATTTATCAAATTTTGGTGGTTCATATCCTGGAGGAAATGGTATCTGTAGATACTCCATGTTGAATGGATAGGAACATATGTCATCCAATTTGAACTTTTTAATCTACTTCCCCACCTGAATGGTAGCAATTATATCATTCATCTACTGCAATTCTTGGGATAGGAAACTAGAAGGGATATTGGTTTGAGGGAGAATGTTGGTTTGGGAAAATGGTTAAGAGGTCACAAGTGGGACACTTTGATCAGGGTATGATGGAGACACCTACTGGGGTACTTTATTTTGGTTGGGGAATGGACCAAGAATATGCATACATGGATTATGATGTGCATGAAATTACATATTTGACTACGTGATGTTCTAGATTGGGTTGGCAATAAAGGTTTGAATTGGAGGATTTTGTGGTTAGGATGGGGGGATATAAATATATTGTGCCTACTATGGTTGAAAAGGGAGATAGTACCAACTAATCAAACCTTTCTATTGAGTGGGAACTTGTGGACCAAGACCTTGTCTCTAAATTTGTGGCACATTTTGAACTAATGATTGTCTAGTAGGTACTTGAGAAATATGGTGACTTCCTTATTGCATGAATCCTTATGAAGAAGTGAAAGCATGTTATATATTTTTCATCTATAACTGACCAATATTTGCACATTATTGACTAGTCATTGCTTGGTTTTGAATCAGTATTTTAGTCTACAACTAAAGAAGTATGTTTGTTGTTACCTGGTGAAGTGGTACATTAGTTACCACTGATTGAGGTGGCCATGTATTTGTCCTCTATTGCATTGATACACTAGATTGTGTTTTCTATTGTGGAATAATACTCACTACTTATTAAGGAGTAGGATTCATCACATTCTATCATTGAGGTGTAATATTAGCCATTATTTTATTTCCTAATCCCATAGGTTGTACACTTGAGGAAGCAATTGATTGAGGTTGGGATGCAAAAACTCGTATTCCTTGGTATGATGATCTACTAATGAGATTAACTATAGGCACATGTTATTTTCTAGTTGGTTGTGTGTTAGTACCACTTTGATCAAGATCAAACATTATTTGTACATTGTCCACTATGTTTGGCTCATTATTCAATGTAGAGGCTTAAGACACTTATTCATTAACTGGAATATGTTTCAAGTTATCTATCAGAATGATTTGTATGAATGGGTCAGAACTCAGATTATCTTATCTAGTTAAGTATAATAACACTCCTATTGAAGGTACTAGGTCAATGAGAGGCTTACTTACCATGTTCATCTAATTGAAATCATGTGCTAAATTTAGGTAGGTTTGGTATGTTGTTTGTATTTGGTTAAATTGATATTCCATGATGTTTTTGCCTCAATTAGATATATTAGGGTCTTGAAAAATTATTTGGACTATAGCCACATGATTTTTAGAAGAACGCTATTGATCGTAAATGATATTGTGGGGCATTCTTACTAGACTTGTTAAATATTCATGGGGGAAGTATATTAAAAACTTGGCCCCTACCTCTATGGCTCTAACCAAAATCTCATCCTTATTATCTAAAAAATGTTACTCAAACAAAAATAGATCATATGTGGAATTTGTATTAGTAGAATATGACTGTTGAAGAACTAGCTCATCCACTATGGGTATTGTAGCTAGATATTATATGGTTTGTTCTTGGTCTTATTATGAATAAGGTGGTGTGTTAACAAGATAGTTATCCAATGGATCTTGGATTTGTGCCCCTAACTAAGTATTATAAGAGGGATAAGAATCCATCTCATAAGAAATATTATCCACATAGGGGTCTTGCACCATTTATTCCTACGTAACTACATTACTAATCCTCAGGTTGTACATGAGTCCATTATGAGTGTAGGAATACATGTTGGGATCCATAATCAATGCTTTAAGATAAAATGTCAAAGAGCTATAAAAAATCTTAAAAAAGATAGAGTCTAAAAAAAATGATGTCTCAACTTAGTCTAGATTTGTCAAAAGGATCATAAGGTTTATGCAAAGATTTGTGAGGAAACAGGCTAGCATAAAGTGCCAACATTTCACTGTTCACCCAAAGATAATCAAGTAAATGGATTGGAAAATCAAAATGCCAAACTCTAAGGTCAAAGTGTTTCAAATTAGTCTAATCTAATAAATTTAAAAGTTTCTAGGTCTTTTGGCCAAACACGGCATCAAAAGCTAGGCTCAAATAAGGCATGTGCTAGGACTCTCGGTCAAATGGAATCAAAAGCTAGAATTTTAAAATAGATGAAAATTTTAATCTAATGGATTTGAAACACTTCTAAAAAACACTAGGCATTTGATTCTTGGACATGAAATTGATTAAATAGGTATAAGGTATGAAACAAAAGGCACTTTAGCAATAGTTTATTTTCTCCTAAATAATGGTATAAAATTTGGTTCTTTTGACAAATAGGATAGACAAAGGTGAATGGTATAACTATGCTTTAGACAAAGGATCAAAGTACACTTGGATTGGGATGAAAATGTAAGAAAAAATTTGAATTTCTATGTAAAAGGGTCCATGAAACAAAGTTTGAAATGATTTGGGTAGCATAATGATGCTATACTACCCAAAGGGCATGACAAAAAGGTTTGTTTTAAAAAATATCTAAGGCAAAGACATTTTTCCATAATTTTGATGGCATAACACTACCTTTCTTAACTCAAAATTTTGTGATGTATAGACTTAAAGTGCATGTGTTTATCACAAAATGGCTCAAGTCTATTCAAGTTATGATAATGATTATGAGTCTTAAATGACCTTCAACCCAAATCAGAAATTAAACCTATGTTCCCTCAAGTTTAGTGCAAATGGAAAACCCACTTAACACATCAACCCTATAAAATTGTAAAGGTGTAATCCTGAATTTAGATTACAAGTGAAGGACTTTAAACAAATTTGGTAAAGGTCTAAACTTAATTGAGCAGCATAACTATGCCAAAGTGGATGATATGACTCTCAATATTTTGATGAACTTTTAACAAGGCAAATTGAAAATCTTACATGGGTAACATAATGCCTCTTTATTCAAAGGATAATTTAGACTATGTGTTTGGTTTTGGATTATTTGTTTACACCAAGACTTTAATCCAGACAAGATTTTAATCTAGGACAAGACCAACTAATTAATTTCCCTTAGATCATAAACTGATAAGGTTGCTTGGTACTATTGGAATCCATCAATATACATCATTTGAGAAGATTTTAAGTGTTCATCCAAAAGTAAATGTGCATTATATAATAGGGGTTTTACACCCCCCTTCTCTCAAATGATAATACTATGACATGGACCTTGAGGTACACCTTTCACCAATAATACTTCCATAGAAAGTGGGGATTTATCTAAAATCTAACAAGTTTTTAATGATATAGGGGTATAAATTTCACAATGACTTTCATGCCAAATAATTCAAAATAAAAGCATATATTTTGGGTTTGTATCACTTGGATTATTTCAAAAAGGTCTAGTCCTTTTTTCAACCATTACATCCTATTGTTTGCTCAGTGTAGTGTGATGTCTAAAGTACCACTACCTCCCCTGTGTAACTCTAAAGGAACCAAATGAAGTCAATGCCAAGAGATGAAACCCCAAGTTAAATCTTCCCTAAAGAACTTGTGGGAGGTGATGAAGTGTCCCTCGTAAGCCAAAATGCATAAATAAATAAAGCATGAATGTAGAAAGACTTTAATGTCATTTTCAACGTCACCCAAACTTTGATGAGTTTTTGGGGAGTGCTTTAAATGAATTTCTTTCTAATCCTTAGACTAGGCTACTTGAAATAGGAATGGCACTTTTGATTCCAAGGGTTCCCTATAGGGGACAAATTAAGAGCATACATGCAACACTCCTCTTTTTAAAAAACAACATTTGATTAAATAACTATTACAAATAAAAATTGACAAATGCATTCAATTTCTAAACCCAAATGAAATGTTTGGTGGTGTTCATTTTACCCCTTGGTCTTAGTTGAAAACTTTGAAAAAATTCACTAAAAACATCTAAAAATTATTTGTTAAACACCAAAACAAGGTTCCTAATCAATTTTTAATAATGAAAAAGTAATTTAAACCTGTTTTGAGCAAATTTTTTTCTTGGTCCTATAACAAAATTATTAGCATGTCCTTTAGCTTTGAAGCTATTTTGAGTTTGAAATAAAAAACTTTAGAAAAAGAGGTCTTAGGTCTATGTTTTTGGAAAAACACAGTGATTGATATTGGTTATGACCAATTGAGATCAACTAATGTTGGCTCTACTAACTGACATCGATTAAGTCAATAACTGATGTTGGTATTTCTATTGACATTGATTACTATGTAAAAACTGTGGCAACTAAAAATGGTAAAATAAAGTTAGAAAATCAATTTGTAAGAGTTTTAAATGATCAAATAAATATTTTAAATTTTCAAAATGATCTCCTTCATGTGTAAGATGTGTCTATTCCCACTGGTCATGCTATTATGTGACCTATGAATTTGACTCAAGAGAAGATGGTTAGTATGGTGTTAATTCTAAAATGAAAATAAAGTGAAATAAACACACTAATAACATAACATCTCTAGGTGTAGACACTAGGGGGAGCTTAATTAACAAAATAAAATGGCAAACACAACTAAAAAGCAAGGAATCAAATACAAGAGTTCCTTCACCTTCCTTGGATGCTGCAAATGCCTTTGTAGACTTGTAGTAGTGGCTTGCTCAACTTGTGCTCATGAAGTCCTTGGCAATGGAAGACTGGATACCTCCATCTATCCTTGGCACCTTTGGCTTGTGGCTTGGCTTGGAATCAATTTGGAATTATAACACTAGTTTCTTGAAGCTTTTGGAACCAATCCTGCATTATAACTTTGCACAAATTAAGCTTAGAGATGATGTTGTGAGGCATCCTATTTGTAGATTTTTGGATTTGATCAAAATCAACCTCAACTGTCTATCTCAAGATTGAGATGTGTGGTTGAGGATTAATTAAATTTTTGGAATTAAATTTGTAATTATCCTCAACATGTCATTGGAAGAAGGGGCAATTAAGAGGCATAGAGGGCATCATGAAGGCATTGATGAGGCATGGGAGGCATGAATCCTAATATTTATGGCATTTATGGCTTAGGGATGTCTTCCCAAGAAATGAGGTCACTTGATGATGAAAATATTCCATATTCATTTCCAATATTGAGATATTCAAAAAGATCTATGGAATTCTTGATTAGGCTCTAATTTGGATTAATTAGCTCTTAAGCATGATTAAGCACTTTGTGCACAAATTACTGAATTTGATCAGATGCCTTATTATTGTTCCTAAATTTGAATGGATTGGAATTGGAAGTCCACACCAAATGCATTAGATGTGTATTCCCATTTAGGATGTTGCTAATAACAAATAACAAAGGCACATGTCTTGTGAAAAAGATTTGATAGGAAAGAACAATCCAGAGCACCCAAGTACAAATTTAGCATTTTGAATCAAAATGAAATGATCAAAGTTAGTTGGTGCATAAATTACATTTCCCCATTTAGGGATACCCTATCCAAAATCAGCACTTGAATATGTTATTTTCACATCATTTAGCATGTTTTAGTGTTTTAGGCAAAATTGTGCATTTTAGGTGGAAACTAGCCAAAAACCTGATTAGAGGTTATCAACGACTAGTTTTAGGTGTCTATAGTTGTATCTAGATTATAATATGATCATAATTGAAGAGATTCTAACTCAACCTTACAAGTTGCTTGTTTATGTTCTCAACAAGCTAGTAGAGCAATAAATTGCATGCTAACTCCTTCATGGTGTTTATGGAGTATACAAGGATAAAAGGAAAGGCCTTCCTCATCCCTTACCTATAATAATTTGGAGAACACTTCTAATATATTGGAAATAGGTGGACACCATAGCTAGGCATAAAGATTCTTTTGATTTTTAGTTGGATGATCTAAGGAATTGGGATCCTTATGATAGGGTGGGAAAATATTTGAAGAGCAAAAAACTACCCAAGCTAGTTTATATGCATCAACCTAGTAAATATGATCCTCTACAGATTAGGGCAATCAGGTTTTTATAAGTACTAGGTAGGTTTAATAAACATAATGTTAAACTTGAACATAGATTGACTATTAATGAAAAGCCACAAGGTGACATTTGGAAAATGGAACCTATGAAATATCATTTACTACCTAGATCATGAAGTCCTCCTCAAGAGCAACCATAAATATAAATCTAACCTCAAGCAAAAAATACACAAAGAAATGCTAAGGAAAAGTTTGAAGAGAGGCCTAGTGAGGGACCTTCATCCTTAGCCTTACCTCAAAGACCAGGATTCCCCATAGAGTTCTTGGTTATGATAGCATTGGAGCCTAATGAAATGGTAGAGGATGCACTTAAAGTCATAGATGAAGCATACAAATTTGAAGAAGAGGATGAACAAGTTCAAGATCCATAGGAGCAAGCAAAATATCTTAATAAAGATAGAGGAAAAGAAGTTGCTTTGGATTTAGTTTCAGCTGCACCCCCACAGAAGAGGAAAGTAGACATGGAAATTATTTTAATGGGACAAAAGAGGCCAAAGTTGGTTCTCATGCATCTTACAAGTGAGATCAATTTATTCATTAAAGAATACCCCATACATGGACCAGCCATCTTTGATTGGTTCATTTATGTAAAAATGAAGAAGATTCCCACTTTGTATCACTCTTGGGCCTTGACCCAAACTACTAACATTGATGTGCATGAGAATATCAAGCCATAGATAAGGGATTTGATGAAAAAATAAGAAGGAAGAAGAATATTGACCACTATAGGGTCAAAAATCAAGCAAATGGATGCTCTAGGAGCATCAAACAACACAAGGATAGAGGTCTAAGAACCTTTGAAATACATAGTCTTTTACTATTGTACAATTCAATTTAAAGATAGTTGGATTAGAAAGATTAAAAATAAGAAAATCCATGGAGGGAATTGAAGATTTCAAATTCCAAAAGGTTGACCCATTTATAGTTGAACTACCCATCTATGAAGAGGATATTGAAAGCCTAACTAAGGCTCATTCAACTCAAATTAGAGCTGACATAAAAGGCATGAAATAAAGGATTCATAACTTAAAAAAGGAAAAGGAAAACTTAGATACCTAGGCTATCTTATTAGTGCATGAGGCCTTAATTAATATGTTTGAAGCATATTTTTTTGACATGTTTGATTCCTTAAAATCAATGAAGCTAAGACATGATGCATTAAGCCAATAGAGTGAGGTGGCTAAAGGATTGATGATATAATGGTAAGATGAAAAGGCCAAAATAAGGGATGTCATCATTATATTGATTAATAATAGGATTCCTAAGTTCAAAACCATTATCCTAACCCACCTAAATGTTATATTGGGGATAGTGGTGGATAAGATCCAAATTTTAAGTGTGTGGTCAATAGGCTTAGATAGACTCCTAAGGGATGATGAAGAGCTGATTGCTTAGATAAGTAACTATTTGTCACCATTTTGGATAATCCTAAAAAATATATGGCACTGGGAATTATTGATGATGAAGAATATAAGCATAGAGTCACTCTAGTGATGCAGGAAGTAAAGGGCAAAAGCTAGGGTCAATCAGGAAATGAAAATAATAGAATTTTGGGCATGATCTTCACTAATAAAAAAAGACTGTAGAAGATAGAAGCACCAAAGAAGCTATGGCAAGAGATGATATAGACTTTGAGGACTTAGTTGACCAAGAAGATGTTTTTTCTCTTAAAGCCAACTGTGGTTCTAGAACTTGTCAAGGAACAACATCAAAGAGTTATGGAGCTTTTGCAAGAGCAATAGGGAGACCCTTCAATAATGGGCCCACCTATTAATTAATATTATTTTTTTGTAAAAACATTTTAATATTTGAGATAAGAATATTCTTTTTGTAAAGGCATATGCTAGTCTATTAGCATATTTGCCTTTAGGTTAGTCTAGTTTGGAAAAGCAAGTGTATTATAGAAATTTATAAAAAAGGTAGTTGTCCTTATCTTTTGTACATTTGTATCTTGTAACTGATAAGTATATTGCCTTGTATTTATATAAAATGCAATACTACCACAATGTAAAGAGAGAATTTTGAGAAAAAAATTTATACTTTGAGCAATTAATACTATCAAGGAATCATGTGAATATTATCTAAATTTTATGTGTCAATTTTTAATGTGGATTTCTCATAATTGTTGGTTCTAAATATTAAATTTTAATAGTTTCATGAATTCTAAATTTGCATTTGTGATATAGGGTTGCTAATTTATGCTTACACTAGATTACTTGAAGGATATTGATTTTTATTTACTTCATTTGCTCTGTATTCAGATGTGCTAATGCTATTTAAGTTTGGTAAAAAATATTTAAAGTAAAATATAGTTATTAATTTTATAATTTCATACTATCCTTAGAAATTTTCCCTGTGTATGGTGAGATCTAAGCTTACACTATTTTGCATCATATACTGGTTGAATGCAAGCTTAGTTATAATTGAAACTTTGTCATGATATTTGAGTTAAGGATCAAAAATCACTTATTTTATTTTTACTTTACCCTTCTCTTTTGCTTATTTTTAAACTAGATCACTTTAGTTTAGAATTCATTATAATTATCCATTTAAATTAGTCTGTAGTTGTAGCTTTGATCACAATTCACTATTATCAATAGAGACACTTATAATTTGTAAAGATTTGGTCCATGATGGCTCTTAACCATCAATTAATCTATATTTTGTGGAATAGTTTATCATCATTTTTCCTATATTTCACCACAAGTAACATAAGTTTTAAAAACCCACTACTCATGGTCTGAATTCCTAGAATTCTAAAATGAGAATTGTTCTTTGAACACTATGGACACTTGTGATACATTTAGAGGCATCAACATCCCCCAGAGAAGAGTTCAGGCAAGAAGGTCAATAGAATTATCTAGTTCCCCCAAGGAATATAAAACCCTAAATTTGAAATCCATGAATTAAAATCCATATATGTATGGAAGAGAGATGAATATTTGGGTTAGCTTCTAGAGGGATACATGCAAAAGTTGGTAGAGTTCTATGACAATCTACAAAAATGGGCAAACAAATTGTATCACTTATAGAACAATGGAATAATTTATAAAAGGAAGTGGATGGAATGAAAGAAGGGATAGAAGATCCAAGAATGGTAGAATGAATAAATATAGAGGGAAACCCAAAAGGGAAATAAATTCTCACCATCACCTTGAGGAGCTACAACACCAAGAAAGTAAAAGTGATGATAGAGGACAAAGGCTATGTAGAACATAGAAAAAATATGGTATAAGCCCATGGAACAAAAATCATAGGAATTATAATCAGTAGTTTGAAGACAAAGATAGGTGGAAGAATGAAAGAGACCCACTTTGAGGAAATATAATAATTGGTTTTGTGTTTCAATCTAGTTTTTTGGTTATTATTTTGTTGATACTTTACTGACTTTTTACATTCAATAGGCTAGGATGTCCTTGTTACTTTTTATTTCATCTGTACTTATTTCATGCCTAATTGTAGTTTTTATGTCCATTTAAAACCTTAGTTTAACCTATTAAACAAAAAAAACATCTTAATTTTATCCATGCCACCAAGTGTTCAAACAAAATTTTTGAGTAATCTTATACTCATGTATTTTAGTCATTACCCAAATCACCCCCATGAGTACTTATACTTAAATGATATTTTTATTATCTTATTATATATAATAATGATAAGGTAATGGGACTCACTTTAGTACATAATAATAAGATATAAAAACTCCTTATCTTCTGATTATTAGAGAAAATAAATTAGGAAAAAATGATATTTGGGTGATGACTATTCATTGTGGTCATTTGGATAATGATAAAAACATAGAGTATTAAATCCCAAAAAAATTAATATTTAATTAAAATCTATCATGGAATCCTTCAAATTATAATTATATATACTATACTTATAATTTGTGATGATCATATTAGACAATTCATTAGGAACTAATACCATGTAAGTCTATATAGAACATATAATATTAGTTTTTTTTAATTGAAAAAATATTTCAAAGTTTATTAAAAATCCCTATATGTCATGTAGTCATCTAAAATTTCATTTTAATTCAATTATTTTCACTTGAGACCATCCTATCCTTAGCTTAGCCTTATACCTATATTAGGGCCTCTTTTGATCCTTTTCTAACTTGGCACATCTAGACCATGCCCAGATATACCAAGAGCTTCATTCAGCTATCACCTATCCATCCCTAATATTTTTTGACATATTCCAACCACCTAGACAATAACACAATCCCATTAGTCTATAACATAGTGCGCTATTGGAAAAGGGGGTAACACTATTGACCCTTAACTTCCTTATCCCCTATTGGATATCTTTCCACTCACTGAAGCATGTTAGGATCGACCTAGACTCATTTCATGTCCTAATAATAATTAAAACACTATATAAATACCAATATCATTTATTTATACTTTAGATGAAAACTATCATGAACAAGCTCAAAATAATTTGTGTAAATTAGGGTATTGATCCCTATTTAACCCTATTTCTACAAACATCCATCATAATAGCCTATAGCTTAGTTTTAACTAGGTTTCTTGTTTCAATTAACACTCAAAGAATTCAAATTAGCACTCATACTTAGGCATAATAAAATCACTCTCAGTTACACTAGAACTTAGATTGGGAGAACTACATCGGTATTGATCTCCTTTTGAGGTATTGGTATGTAGGCAACACTCAACACATAGGGTGTTGAGGTCTCACCTAGCCTACCCTACTAATGCCAGTCTTCTTCCACTTGTGTTCATAAAAAACCTAATAATCCTGGAGGCTTAGGCTTTCATAATGAAATCAATAAAATCACATAATGGATGATGATCTAGGTCTAAGTCATATAGTAACGCATTTCCTAAATTAGAGTGAAGGTTTTCCAAAATTTTCACTACTTCACCTACACAGGGTCATTAACATAACAAATAAGGTTAATAACATATTAAACTATTAGAAAATAAGGTTATGTTATTATCTAAAGAGGGTTATAACACATTTTATTTACTGATGACACTTTACTCTGCTCTTGTATCATTTCCTTTCCTACAACTTGTCTATCTCAGTCATATTTTCTAGCTATGCACATCTTTTCTAATTTATTACTATTTATTAAATATTCAAATAAGTCAATTATTATAAAACACAGTGGCTATTGATAATATATTATTTTATTCCTTGATATATTAATTAACCCCTTATCAACTGTAAGGTTACATTCCATAATCCTAAAAAATATAAATCATTTGGTGAACCTGACCTATTTTGAATAGTATCCAAAACCTTAACCCTAAATACTACTAGGGTTTGTATCCTTCTTTTTCTTATTTCCATTTGCTATGTTAGGATTTTCAAATTTCATATATTCTTTTTTAGTGGCACTCTTTTATTGTGTTCATTATATGCCATCTAAGAAAGTTATATCTTTTCATTTAAGAAGAAGTGTTAGTCTTAGTGCTAATCCTATTTAGCATACCCAAATTCCTTTTGTTTAAACTTATATCATGGATAAAGGACCAGTTACAATTCTTCTATTTGAAAATTAAAATCCTAATTATGTGGATTTTAATGATAATACATCAAAATAAGAGCAATACAATTAGGATCATAATGATACATAAGGGGGGACTTGGAACACACTCCCCCCTCCATGCTAAAAATCTTATAATCGATAAGGATGAGATCTTAGAAAGTTTCAAAGATAGACTTCAAGAATAGCCCCATGATCATGAATAGATTTTGTGAGATATATTGGAAATAAAGAACACATCACTTGGTCAATTCTCTACCCCATAGATGTTAATATTATTATACTTAGTATGGTGGAAACTTACATTATATAACAACTTATTATAACTAGACAAGTCTCACAAATGGAAAAACCTCCTATGGATAGTACACACCCCTCTTCTCTAGATGTATAATCCCTTATTTAGGAGATCCATTCTATATAGGACAAGGTGTTACATATTGATCAAGGTGCTATTAGACCATCTCATGCCTTGGACTCTAATGTTCTCCTACATACACCATTAGTACTACATATAACAACAAATCCTTTTCCATCCATATTTTTGGCATCCAAACTTACTTTTTATGATGGTAAGGGTGGCCCAAAGCATCACCTACATGATTATCATGCAACATGTTTGGAGTACATGTCCTATGATTGCCTCTTGACTAATTCATTTCATCATAGTTTATAGGACTATGAATTATAATGGTTCTATGATCTCTCTAATTAGTCCATTATAGTAAGTAATCCACTTGTATATATGTTTTTGGCACATTTTTTCATCAACATTAGTGATAAAGTTTCCTATGCTCAAGTTACTCAACTAAAAAAAAATCTAATGAGCCAATAGCTGAATATGTCTTGTACTATAAAACCATATTAGCAAAGATGACTAGCCCCATGATAGATAGATAGATAACTCCAGAACATATTCAACTAAATTTTATCACCAAAATTACATGAATATATATTATTAAAAAAGTTTCCATAATTTACAAATATATGCCATATAATGAAAGAAAAATAAGGCAAACTTCTCTCCATGGGCAATTTAAAGTACACAACCACATCGGATTCCACTAATAAGAGTTAAAATAAGTTCACATATAAGGCTTGGCCCAATGAAAATAAGAATTACCAAAAGAAAATAATTAATTTAGCCTTAGAGGTATATCCTCATGTGGTTTTGTCTGATCCTCCAAGGAGACCTTTTAATAATCTTTCTAAATAGATAGATTTTGTTCTCTAACAAATTTTGGAATGAAATGTCATATCTCTCCCTCCCATAAAATAGGTTGATATGAATATGATTCTTCCAAATAATTATGGTTCTAATGCATTTTATGATTATTATAATTCCCCCATCCATACTATAAATATATGCATTAGCTTACGACATAAGATCCAAGATTTGATAGATACTAATATCATTTATGTGAGCACCCCTATAGAAACACCCAAAGCACAACCAACTAAATAAAAAATAATGAAAATATTTTTTGATCCATTTCCAAAACATACAAATAATTAAATAGTAGATACTTTAGGTGCTTAGTATACTTATCAGACACATCCACCACCATCATCTTATCACACTCATATAATGGACACACACCCTCTACATAATATAATTGGTATGTATCATAATATAGTTCCAACTAGGCCTCTTACCACTTTCTCATAATATGAGATCATTGATGATGACTTAGACTTATATTCACTCTTTGTACATGATTACATATATCATAGTCCTATTAAGAGTGTCTTGGTTGACAATGGGTAAAGCATCAATATGTGTACTATTACACTTCTACATCACTTGGGATATTTAGATCAAGATATTTCTCTAACAGATATAGTTATTTTTAGCTTTAGTGGACATTTCCAAAGATCCATTATGAAGATCATACTTCCATTATAGGTTGGTATCTCACATGTGGCCACCAAATATATAGCTATACCTAGTGTTAGAATATTTAATATGTTACTGGGTAGGCCTTGGATACAACAATTTTGAGCCATTCCATCTATTGTCTATAAATGTCTTAAGTATATACATGATAATTAGGTTATTATAGTTGAGGGATTTTTATATGAGTATCCTTTACCTAATCCATAGCAAGTTACATGATAGTCTCCATTACCATCTCCAAACATAGATTTCATTATTACACTTAAGATAGTAGTTGAGTCAGTAGTGTAGGTGAGATATACAACATTACTATTTATACACACTCTCCCATAAATACCTTTATTATATAAACCCATATGTCAGATACATGTTGGAGTTTCTAGAGAGCCTCTCTACCCCATTACCACCTAGATTAGTGTTACTAAGTCCCCAAAGCACTCTACATATACAATCCATTCAAGTTATAGTTTCTTCTACCAGATGGGTCACTAAGAGCCCCATAGTTCACATGCTAGTTTAATTAGCTCCATATATCCATAACCACACTTCACAGTCAATTTTAGCTATGTATTATTTAACACATATAGTTCCTAGATCTTATATACTTACTTACATATCACATGCAATAACTCATCCTTTACCTATTACATGTCACCTTGATAATGAATCTCTTACAAGACTCATAAATTAGTATATTCTCCTATTACTTTTACATACTTTCATTATTTCAATTTTATTCTAGATAGTTTCATCTTCATGTTTCTTATACATAACTTATACTTCGAAAATACAAAAATAATATAGCATGCTCAAAAATTAAAAAAAAACATTCAAAACATTATCAGAATATACAAATTTCAAATTATATCCATTTCCATGTTTACATTCCTTCTATTTTTAGGTACTACATATGTTATATATGTTAGTGTAGTTAGTTTTATCATACATACATGCTTCACTTGTTCCCTTCAAGTGTTTGAAGATTACTACAGGACTCTAGTCCTCTACATAGATATAGATTTGATATTATCCACCCATTAAGGGCACATACACATATTCATTAATTCAACATTATTATATTATTCCATTGGGGCCATCATACTCATATTTTTGGATTCGCTAGGTTATATCTTTCTATACTCCATATCATAGATTTATCATTGGGTATATCTTTATATTAATCATCCTATACTACACTAATTTTTTTCCAACTACTACTACTATAGACTCAACTTATGTACATATTTTATCTTATATAGATTTGTACCACATGAATATTTAATACCTTAATTTATAACTTTAGTAGTTTAGATTTGATTGTGTCTCTTTTCCTCTAAATCTACTTGAGGTAATTTGAATATGTTATTGTCATTTCATTGATTTCTTGATTTAGACATGTGACCATGTCCTTGTGTATGCTCTTTGATTGTGTATGTGTACATTTGAATATGTCTTTTCAAGTGAATCTAAGCCAAAATTATATTATATTTTATGTATATAAACATTTGAACATGTCCTTATATGTATTCCTTTTCTTAGACTTAGTGACATGCAATTGTGTCCATTGTATTATGTCCCCTTAGCCTAATTTACATGCCTCATGTGTTTGTATGCATGATTTTATGTGTGTATCATGGCCATGACACTTATATCTTGATTGTTTCTTTCACATCATGTTTGTGATGCCATGAGGGACCTCATGCATATCCCCTTCCTCATTAAGTGCCTTGATGGACATCATGTCCCATACCCACAAGTAGTTTACTCAGAATATATTCATATTTATTGTTTATATACATGATTACATTGTTATATCTACTTTGACAACCTTGTGAATTCTAGATCTAACATACACTATACATTTCTGACTTATGCTCAATCTCTTTTACATTTGGATGCCACGTATACACATTATATTGGTTTATCATGCATATATCATATATTTTTAATATAACACACATGATTCATAGATTTTATTTTGAGGATAGTTATTATAGAGGTTTAAAAACTCCCCTCAAAAGAGAGGGAATTCACAGGGGTTGGTCATAGAGATTAGGCCATCCTAAGTGTACTCAAAACATATTTTTCAACATACAAACATAGATTATAGAGCTTAGACTCAGGAAAATATAGTGGAATACAATCATGCATAGATTAGAATTAGTTTATATTACAAATGACACTTTTGGATAATATCATACTACACTACTAAGAGCATAGTGGACTATATTCCACCTACCATGCTATTATCTAGTAGCCTTAAAAATTTTAGAAAATGGAATTGTTATAAAGATAAAATAGGTATAGTTCATATTTACATAGTCTCAGTCACATATTGTTAGATATGCTTAGTATATACTTAGTTTTTACATAAAATTACATAGGTTTGCTCAAATTGGGGGCATCATGCATGATATGATCACTCCCATTTTAGTTTTAGTTATGCACAAACACATATTATTATAACTCAATCTAGAATCCATATGCATAGATATTAGAATTAGGTGAATGTGTGCAATACATTATTTTCATATGTTTAATTTTGAAAAAATTGTCTTAGATGGAATGATAGTCCCATGTCATTCTCCACATTGTATAATCCAGACACAATATGCACCAATTTTACATGAGGATTAAACCATATTGATGCCTCACTTTATTTCAAGTGGTTAAAATTCTCAAGTGGTCATGAGCCATTTTAATTTCCCAAGTTCCAAAGTGGTCCCTAAACCATTTTACATTTCAAAATTCCTGAGTGGTTTATAGCCATCTTTTATAGATTCATGATAACACATAGTTTCAGCTTCATCTTTTTCTACTATACATGGGTAGGCTATGATGGAGTCATATCCTACTTGAGTTCTTGATCCACCCATATAGAGGGTTAGATAACTCATCAGCCCAATCCAAATTATTCATATATTATGATCCATAAAACAAGGGTGGGAAATGATGGAGTGAAGGCTAGCTTGAGTTCTTGAGCCACCCACACATGAGGATTGGTCAAGCCATTAGCTCAATCTAAGTTATTCCATTTGATAACCATATACACACACATAGGATTTCACTAGGTTTTTACATTAGTTCACATACCCAATGAGGTGTATTCATTCCTTTCCACTTTCATATCTATTTACTTTATTTTGTCTTTAATTTTGACATTTTTTAAGGATTAATTCATATATGTTTTCTTTATAGGACACATAATGTAGCATAGTTCAAAAAATCAGACCCACATTCATAGGATTAACTTCATAGGTAGGTCCAAGTACATTTTTATTTCCTTTATCCTACACATTTCGCTTTTTTTCATTTTTATAATAAGGGGAGAAATGTAGTAACTTAAAATTCCCTTTTAATACAATGAGTGTCACTTGAGACCACCATATCCTTAGATTAGACCTAGACCTATCTTAGGGCACTTTCAATCCTTTTATTGTTTCTAGGCACATCTAGCCCATACCATATATAACAAGCTCCACATTAATCCATCACATAGGCATACCCAATCCTTTTTCACATGTTTAAGACACCTAGACAATAGTGTATCCCTATTAGTCTATAATTCAATGCATTATTGGAAAAGGGGGAAACACTATTAACCCTAGTTTCTTTTGCCCCTAACATATATCTTTCCACTCCTTGAAGCATCTTAGGGTCATCCTAGATTCATTTCATGCCTTGAAAAGAATCAAAACACTATATAAATACCACTCTCATTCATCTATCCTTTAGATGGCAATTTTCATGAACAAACTCAAAAATAGTTATGAAAATTAAGGTTATTAATCCATATTTACCCTTATTTATGAATACATATATCTAAAACATCCTAAATCTTAGGTTTACCTAGGTTTAAAGTCTTAATTAAAACTCAAATAATTCAAATTAACATTCATACTTAGGCATACTAACATCACTCTTACTTGCACTAACACTTAGATTGGGAGAACTAAATTAAAATCGATCCCCTTTCAAGGTATTAGTATGTAAGCAATACTTATCACATGCAGTATTGAGATCTTGCCTAGCCTACCCTAATAACACCACTCTTCTTCAA
This sequence comes from Torreya grandis, assembly GCA_037957365.1. Classification (NCBI taxonomy): domain Eukaryota; kingdom Viridiplantae; phylum Streptophyta; class Pinopsida; order Cupressales; family Taxaceae; genus Torreya; species Torreya grandis. The sequence goes on from JARHVA010003387.1 coordinate 1,985,529, forward strand.
CTTATGTTCATCAAAACTCTAGAAAGTATGGATGCTTAGGGTTTCATTATGAAATTATTCAAAGCACATAACATATGATAATTTAGATCTTGGTCATATAGGCATAGATTTCCCAAAATAGAGTAAATGTCTACCCATTATTCCATTGCTTCACTTGCACAGGGTCATTAGTGTAGCACAAAAGGTCAATATCACAATGCACTATTGGAAAAGAGGGTTTTGTTGTTTTCTATTGAGTGTTTTGACACCTTTTCTCTATTACTGAAACTCTACCCTGCTCCTACAACACTTCCCTACCTTCCATTTGTCTATCTTAGTCACATTTTCTAGATAAGTACATCTTTTATAATTATTTTTTATTTATAGAATATTCATATAAGTCAATTGTTTCACAAATCAATGGCTATTGATACTATAATATTGTGTTCCCTAATTTATTACTTAACCCTTTATCAACCTTAGGGTTACATTCCATAATCCTAAAAAAGATAAATCATGTATACATTCTATTAATTCATGAAATACATGGAATTATTCAAATTATTATTATTATTTAATTGGAATGACCTCTCAAATTTGCATGAATAACCTTATACACACATATAATCATACTAGATAAAAGCACATTTTTAGTTGTAACTATATAATACTTTTTGTTTTGATGATTCAAGATCACTATTATAAACATTGTCAGGGAAAAGAAACTTATGATTGAGGATTAAAGGTACTAATATTTAATATATTGAGAAAAGGTAAAATAATAAAAGTTTGAGTTAAATACAAATAAATAGATTGTCTAAATGTATAGTTAATTACCATCATAGCTAATTAGTTATTAGGATTATTAATCTATGTTAATAAATTATTAGTGTAAATATCTAAGAAATTTAATAATTAAATGTGAGACCACCTAACAAGGTTATTTTTTATCATCAACTAATTACCATAAAAAATAAAAATGATTCAAGGAGGGGATGTTATCTTTATACCAACATCTTCATGATAAGCTAACTTGGATTATTCTTAGGGTTTAGAGTAAGATATTTTAAATTATATTTTATAAGACGTACGAATAAGGATAAACATATGAATATTTAGTTTTTTTGATTTTGATTGGTGAAAATGTAAGATACAAAGTGATACTAATAGTTAATACATATTTTCATGATAAAATTAGAATTTTTCTTCAAGGGGATATTAAAAAATATTTATAGGTTTACAAGTAGGGGTTTGAAAGAATAAGAGGAGGAAATGTCAAATTTTAAAAGATGGAGGGGGTTAGGGGTGGGCAGGGGGGTGGTAGGGGGGAGGAAGGGGGATTTTATGAGGGATTTATCACACATGATAATAATATTTTTTAATAAACAATCACCTTATGATTGTATCTATTAAACCATATACTCTCCATTTATTTTATGTATGAAATTTATATGCCTAGTTGTGTTGATAAAATCAATACACAAAAAATTATTTGACCTATTTTTTCATAAAATTATGTCTTTAAATATTAAATTTTATTCCCTAGATAACTATAAGTTTTTGATATATCTAAAGAAATAGCTAGTCAATTAACACCTACATGTTGATTTTTCTAAATATTAGCCTAAAATTATACATGTTGTCTAGGATTCACCCTTGAGATATTTTAGAAATTGTTAGGGGTCCATTATTTAAATTATACCTAAAATCAACTCAACACAAAAACCAAATAATTTCTTTAAAAAAGTGAACTAGAGGTATGTTTATCCCCAATTTTTACTTCAAGAACATAGTCATAGTCAAATAGTCAACTACAAAAGCTAAGTGTCATGATATCTTTAGTACTTTACATATTTAACATATACCCATGTAAAATAAGAAGAATCAATTTTCAATCATTTAAATTTAGATATATGCTTAAATCCCAAATCTATTTATCTAATATTTATTTTAAAGTTATACCTTAATTAGATAAATCTTAACTCATTAATCCAAAACAAGGTAAAATATATTGGTGAAATCATACACATATTGAATAGTGTGAAAACATAGGATTTCATCCTTATAAAGTTTTAAAATTCAACCTTAGGGTTTAATTTTCAAACCTGATTTCTAATTTTCCCTTCCCCTTTGTGAAAATTAAAAAATCTTATCTTTATCACTATGGTTTGCTCTGTTAGGGTTATTTATTGGTTGGTTGATATTTGGATCAAAACATCAATATTTTTTCAAATAATCTAATGTGTTTTCTAGTTTTACTGAGTGGATGAAAAACCTAATTTTATTCACCTAAATATTATACAAAATTACTAGCATTTATATTACTATTTTCAGTAAACTTATACTAAAACATGACCCGTGTACTTATTTTTAAATTAATTTATGGGTTTCTCGTATCTCTTTATTTTTATCAAAAATTATCACATGGGTTTCATTTAATGGTATTTTTTTCATTGATTACTATGTATTCTTGTATTTTTCCTTCCCCATTTCCTATCCCAAGAGTTAAGGTGGCCACTCCAATGGTAAAAAATAAAGTTCACTTGAGTGTTCCTCCTCATCCCCATACCTCTCCCATAAAACCTATCAATAGTATTCATATTCATATTCAATCAAAACTACCTAAGGCTTGTGCTTGTGAATCCCTTCAAGACCAAATAGTCACTAAGAGAATGTCTATAGAAGTGTTAAAAATAAAAATAAATATGTAAGTTTAAGAATCAAATAAAATGAAAATAATATGACATATATAAATTTTTTTGAGCATGCAAGTGTCAATCATATATCTACATTTATATCCAAATTTTATAATCCAAAAAAATATATATCTACAACTAATGAATCAAGAAGTGTATATAAGGATACCAAGAGTTCAAGTTATATCCCAAGGGATGTTTTTTGAAACAAGTTGATCACATTACCTCTTATAGATCCTTAAGGAATTTAAAATACTATTGTGCATATCATAGAATGAATGGACATAATATGGATAATTATTGGGATTTTATGAACAAAATAAGTATCATTGATGGTGGTGATCCTTTACTAGATAAATCAATCAAAACACCATGTGGTTCAAGAACCTCATTGACAATCAAGTAACCTACTCAGACTATGATTGTATATCCTAAGGAACAAGTGTAAAAAGAACAAAAGGAAAAACTAAAGAAATAAAGGTTATAATAGGGAAAATTTAGAGTAAGAAAGGATATATAAGGTAAAATTAGATTAAGAAAGGTTAAAAAGGGAAAATTTTGAAAAGGAAAGGTTAAAAAAAAATTAGAACAAAACATGTTTCACAAATGAGATCAATATAAATTACATTAAAAATTTTACATTAAGAGAAACTACGTCAGGAGAAGTTACAAAAGAGCAATAAAAAAAAGATAATTTTCAAGAGAAAACTAAAGATAACCATGAAAACAACCCTAAAAAGGGTCTCTCATGAAGTAAAATCAAAAGTAATATACACTTAAAAATTTATTTTCATAATGGTATTTCCAAATGAGACAACTAAAAATCATTGCTCATATCTATAACCTTTGAATCTTAGTCCTCTTATCGATGGAAATAAATGTGCCAATGTTGAGATTACACATTTTTAGGAATCTAATATATGCAGCATGAAATTTCTCTAATATCTTGGGTATGACAACCAAAACTTGGGTAATATTTTTAGGTCTTAGTGATTCATGATATCCATTGACTTTCTAGTAACACTTGGGCCCAAAACATGTTCCAATATTTTTTAGATTGACCCTACCTTGGATCAATATAATGTAAAACTAGAGTGATCATGTCCGAGATAAATGTGGAAAATCTTGGGTAAATATCATGACTATGTTACATTTGAGCATGCGTGTGTGAATTTTACCATTTAAAAAAAAAGAAGATTCTTTATAGGGATAAAACAAATCATAAACTATTTCTTCAAATGATGATGAATTTAACTATATATATAATACATAGTACATTTTATTCAATAATTTATGCAAAAGATATTGAAAGTAGTGTAAATCATGTTAGTGTGAGTGTTCCTATAAGTATAGTATCACAATGTTAGATCAAAATTTAGTTACTGATAAGGATCCATATTGTGCACATTTATTACTTCCAAATGGTTGGATTGATTCCTTGGATTATTTTACCACACATAGTCTATTGAACATACTCTCTTGATGCTTTCATTATTGCCCATCCATTCTTCTCTTCAGTTTTCACATACATGCATTCATATGATCTTGATTTTACCATTATTGTATCTATTGGATTTATTTTTACTTTTCCATTTCCTTTTAATTGTTATCATAAAAAAGACATTTATGAGACTTATCCTACCAATATTCTAGTGCATATATTTCATGGATTTAATGAGCATAACAATCACATACTCTTATATATAGATATTACATGAGCACATATTAATTATTTCCCACTGGAGGAATTAATATCCTTATTTCCACATACATTATTGAGATACAACATTGTGTTTCACATACACAATGAAAACATATTTCTTGTCTTACTTTCTCCACATAGACACACTATCACATGTAGTGCACACTATCCCTTTTCACATGTTTCATATTATTATGATCCCTCCCATTATTTTATGTTTATAACCATGGCCAATTGGAATAAATTTTGAATATCCAAATATTCTAGAAATTAAAAAAATCAAATAATCATAAAATACAAAAACATTCAAATATTAAGAAAAACCAAAATTAGGACTTTAGCATGATATGATGGCTAGTTTACATTTTTGCATATTTTATTTATTAAATGTTTTTTAGATGACACATTCTTTACATATAATTGCATTTCAAGGTATTTTAATGCTACACAATACATATAGGTTGTACATGGACATACAAAATTTGTTTCCCCTCTACCTAGTGGCCACACTAATGGCATATTGTTCCACATGTTTCACTATTATAGGTTATATTTTTCTATGACATTTGTACCATATTGATCCACCTCTATTTATTACACATGACTCCCTAGTTAATAGTTTATTACATAGTGTTACATTAAATTAATTTTAATATGATATGACATTAATTATGTATGAATGGTGTAGAATAGTTACTTTTTATATGCTTCATTGATCTTGGTACTCTTTTACATGATATTTTACTTTGTGTGTGGCCTTTTGACTTAGTTGATTTGACATCAGTGATGTCCCTTATTTGTGACATTTTTTTTATGTCTTCTTATGTGTGGCCTTTGGCCTTTATTGTTATGGCATATTATGTCCCTTGTATGTGGGTTTTGGCCATATGTGTGACAACTAACACTTGTTGTTTTTTTGTGTTTGTTGACATTGATGGGTGTCATGATCTATATTATGAACTATTATTGTATATATTTATTCATAAATACTTATACTACATGATTTATTGATATACCTATCTAAAATTGACACTTACATACCCTACATTTCATATGTTACATACATGCCTTAGTTGATACATACATTAATATGATGACATATTATCCACATAATTAAATTATAGTACATGATGTTATATTTATACATGTCACGACACATTTCATTATTCTTTTGAGATGAGTGATTTATAGGATACATCTCTCATCTTAAAATGGGGAATAAGCCTCTATGAGTAGAAAATCATAATAGGGTATAGGTTTCAAAAACTTTATGGGTTTCATTTATTATATTGTTCTAGATACATGACAAACATTATCACATCGATATAGAGTATAGTGGCACATGTTATATATATGCATTAATTTTATATACACTTGGAGAAAAATTCATACTCACTTGGGTGCATATGAATGACCATATGTGAAATAGTTTACAAGAAAAAAGTTTCATATTTTTGCACTCACATATATTTTGAGATACATGTTATCAAATTCAACATGTAGATGCATAATTTTTTTATCAATGGTACATATTCAAAGGTCATACTGGTTTGTGTATATATACACAACATCACATTTATAGTTTAAATGGAAAATGTTTTTAATTTAAATTCAAACTTAACAAATATGTGATCATGATGGGGCATGGATATGGCCCATTCTCTTTCGATCTTGCATTATATTCTACACTGAGAAAAACTACAAAATCAAATCTAAGTACATGATGGGGGAATGATCTTTATTTAATAATTTATAATAATTATTTATTATTTTCACATGGAACAAAAATAATGGAATTAGAACATACATTACATTTGAATCTGCAATCTATCTATATTACTTGATTCATTTTCTAGTAAAACTTGCTTGATCATTTCTCTCAGTTTACCTATGTTGTGTTTTATTTTGAGTTAAACCTAGTTGCATTATTATGTTTATGTTTTATAGAATATTTATTTGGGTTATTACATTGTGTAGTTTTATCCACATTCATGAGGGTTAGGGCATGTTTCATTCCCGAATCAAGATCCTACATAGTTACACAAGTTTGGGGAATAATCACCCTAACTCTCCAATGCTTAAATAAGGAAGCATCATCTCAAATAAATTTCAATGAAAAAAGGGGTTTCATAAATGACCATTTGTACTATAACCCTTTCTATTTTAATTTTCAATTTCATATTTCATATTTTACATATGGACGTTAACTAATTCATTTTTTAAAAGGTTATATTGAGCTAAATTGTACTTGGATCCATCTCCAAATAGTCAATGTGTGATATACATAATCAATAATATTTTATCCTTTCACTATAGAAATTTCATTACTATAATAAAAGGAGGCATTTGTAGCAAGTAAATTCTAGTATTTATTACTTAATAATGATAATCTTGACAAAGATTTGCCATGCATGAATTGAGTACCAAAAAAGTTCCTAATTTTCTATCCTCTCACTATCTGATGCTATCTTATGAGTCAAAACTTATGTAATGTTTTCATACACATAAAATAACTTAACTATATATTACAAACTTTTTGAATTTATTATAAAGACATATCCAAACTCTAAAAGTATTCCACATGTACACAGGTTAGTTCTAAAAGTTATGGCCTTTATCACTAGTCAGTAATGACCTACACTGGTTATAAATTACCCACTCCTATAAATGGATATTTTTAAAAATAAAACCCATCATCAGGGTTCTCCCATAAGCCTAGAATGTTAGAGGCATGATAAATTATTTAAGTGGATCCATACATAAGTAAATAAATGTATCATTAAAAAAATATCTAGAATTTACTATGATACACTTATACACTATTGCAAACTAAAAAAATATACCCTATTCTTTCCAGTTTACATAATTATCACTAATAAAAGTCATAGTCTAAGTCTGAAGCACTCAAAATATAGGTGAAATTAAGCATTTTCAATTATTAAAGTTAATCCTTCACTACATACACATAGAGAGGGAGCACAATTTCATAATCAAACTAGGTGGGATAACTTCATGTGGTTTAATTTACCTCATTAGAGTGTTATATACATAATCATATTCCAATTATTAGGTAGGGTTGATTGGTATCAACTCAATATATTACACTTCCCCCATTTTTATAGTTTTTAATCCTTCACCACACATCTAGGGTTTCAAGGCAAAGGAGACAAATTTTTGGATCAAAATGCATCATCAAGGTTCAATATTGTAAAAATAAATAAACCAAAGACATTTGTTTCAAGTGACCATATAGTCACTATGTTGCATTTCCACATAGTTTAGTTCTAACTAATAGGTCAATATTAACTCGTGATACTGACATAATCTGGTAGAACTAGCCTAGCATAAGCATTAGATTAGTTATTGATCTTAACAAACTAGAGGTGTGTTTATCCTTGATTTTAATTTATATAACATAATAAAAGTGATAAAATAAGCCATAAAACCTAAGTATCACAATCTCTTTAGTAATTTATATATTTAGTGTAACCAATTGTCACTCATTTACACTTAAATTATGATTGAATGCCATATCTATTGATATAAATTCTCTTTCAAAGTTATATCTTAATTATATTAATCTTAACCTAGTAATATAAATTAGGGTAAAAATTTAAATTAAATGAACTATTTTTTAATATAAATTCTCTCCATTTCATAATAAAAGCATGAACTGTAGAGGGAATACATCTATTATTTCTTTCTTTAATCAAACCCATAAAATTTGACCTTAAAAGAATTAAAGTTTTTTAAACACATCATCTTATAATGAAACAAAAATTAATATGTTATCCCCATAATCTCAAATTTTAAAACTCAAATAAAATAATAATGGTGAGAGACTAATAGTTATCTTTTATTAATCAACCTAGGAAAGACTACTTAAATTGATGACTCGCTTCTACACATATTCACTAACTTTGAAATATTTTTATTCCATGTAATGTAATAATTCAAAATTAAAGTTCTTGTATATATTTTTTCATGGATATTTTATAAAAAAAAACAAATTAAGTTTAGAAGATTCAAAATAAATAAAGTTTTATGGCTTTTGAATCTCTATGCAATCCTCAACATTGAATGTGCAATATCGACATAATAGTGGAAGTCCTTTTATTGATATAAGACTTACTTTTTATATCATGAAAAAAATAATAAAATATCACCTTTTTAAATGTTTCCAAATTTTCAATCAAAACACAAAACATAATCTGTCTCAACTAGAATGCAAAATATTAGAGCATGGAGCACATGTCAAAGTTTGAACGGAATATACATCTAGAACTTAGGTTGTCGTTTATAATTTGTAATATAATATATTTCCTAAACTAATGTTTTCACAATTTTATTTTCCATGGTGGATAAAAAAATTAAAGATAAGAAAATGGAATTGAAAGGTATTATGAAAGTTTGATCAAGTTATCACTCTATTGCTAAACATGAAACCTTTTTTAGAATAATAGCTTATTAGCTCATAGTATATAACATTGTGCATGCACATAATATTAAATAATTGGTAAATTATTAGATAAGGGTAATTGTAAGGTTTCATAGACATTTAATAATTTCCTCTACCATGATATGTTATGTGTGATGGATTATGGCTCATGAATCCTATATGTGTTGGCTTAAAAATTTGATAAATGTTAATGAGCATATTGCATATTTCATTACGGTATCAAAGTAGGATCAAGGAAATATAAGATAAGGCACTCGTATTAATTATAGTTGAAATGATAAATACACCATTGATTTCATCTTCATTCTCTCTCTCTCTCTCTCTCTCTCTCTCACACACACACACACACACACACACACATTTTTTAAAGAGCTCTAAATCATTCCAAAAATTACTCCAAAGGCATATAAATGAGGAATGAGATTCATTATAATTTCAAGGGTCATAGAATTTCATGTGGAGATATTTAGATCTAGATTTATCTAAAAATATATCAAAGGAAGAGTGTGAATAAAATAAAAGAGGAGCACTATTGAACTTGAATTCTTCTCATAAAAAATATTTTGTTTGCATTTGCTTTCTTTCCTATGACAAGATACAAAAAATAGATGATGAAATTCTATTTTTTTCCTAAAAAATGTAGGTATTGTTTTTGATAGTGTAGAATTTTTTTTAGAAAATTGCAACTACCTTGTAGAAGGTTTTTTTCCTCAGATAGGTGTTTGATTAAGACATTTATTTTAGTAATATAAATAGGACTTCAAGACCTTCTAAAAATGTGGTAACAATATGGATTTTGAGAATCATCAAGGGAGATATCACAATCTGAAGTTGACCCTATGAGCTTTTTTTTTGATGATTTTTTATGCATGACCTATAAAAAAAAACATGTCTCTATTCTTGAGAGAGATAATTAAGGTTATTTTATGTAGTTGAAAATAAAAAATTAGATTTATTTTTATACATATTTTTATTTTTCACATCTATGGTATAAAGCAACAAAATCAATAAATTTTTAAAAACTCAAAATGTGATTCTCAAATTTCATTCACAACATTCAAGATTATTAGTATCTCTATTTCACATTTATGGGTCATGTCATCTCACTTTACCTGATAATTCCATAGCATAATATATTTAAAAAAATGTTCATGGCATTATCCATATAAAATTTTTGGGGAGAAATAAGGCAAATAATTTCATTGAACCTTTTCTCCATTACCTTCTCTCCATAATAATTAGGTATAACTCCTGGCATGTGTAATTTCTGAGTATATAGGGAAGTTATGCCCACATACAAAGATTTCCACTAAGTAGGTGTCATTTATTAGACAAGTCATTTTCACGTATTGTCTTCATACCTTATACCATATACTCTTCTATACATTAACATCTATTTCACGTATCAACAAGTATATATAAAAGTCAAGCTTATTCAATGTACATACATGTATATAATAATGGAATATATATCGATATGACTGGTATATTGAACTGATAGTATATAAAAAGGGGAACCTATTTGGAGTGATAAGGAACCAATCCATCTCCCTTTATCAATTTTTCATAATAACTAGATTTAGACCAATTTTTTTTATACCATAAACTCAAGTTATTTGAGATGATAACTATGCAACATATAATACTAAGGTACAAACACATCTAAAATTTTAAGAAATATGGCTAATTTTTGATTGCTCATTGACATGACATGAAATTAACTTATTAGCAGTACAAATTTGACAAATCCAACTAGAAGGTAATGTTGATAATCATGTTTGAAGTATTGTATGAGGTTAAAACTCATATCTTAAATTCCACTACAATAAAAAACTTCTCAAATAATCTCAATACTATTTAAGAGGTATAAAATCAAAATCAAATTTTGCATCTACAAAGCTAACTAGATTGACTCAAATTGAAACCAATAAAAACTTTAAGATTTTATATGTAGAGTTTTAACATTTCAAAATTTAATATAATTAGGTAAAATCATGATAAAATAATCTTTGTTACCCATTATTCTAAGAGTGTTTCCCCTAGAATATAATTTTTTCATGACCACATTGAATGTCATAGGAAAAAAAATGACATTTGAAGAGTTGGTGAAAATGTTTCAACAATAGGAATCCATTTAAGTTTTAGAGGAAGTAGATTAATAAAATGTCTTTGAATCAATTAGAAGGTAAATGACCCATTGAAAAGTTCAAAAAATTCCCCTAAGAAAAATAATTATAAAATGTCGCTAGGGAAAAAACTTCATTTCCAAAAAATCTATTAGATTTATGGAAAAATATGACATGATTTGAAACATTGTTGGTACAATGAATTCACACATGTATCTTATATTATAATTAAATTTCATATAATTCACCATAGGTAGATAATAAACATCAACCATCAAAACACTAATGGAAATAACAACCTTCAAAATCACAGAATCGTGGGATTGTTGTAGTAGAAAATAATTCTTCAAAATTGGGATCATGTATTTTTCATTTAGAAAAATAAAGAGAACACTTTTATAAATTTAGTTTGATATGTGTATTATATCAATATAAGGCACATGACTGATAATAAGGAATGTATATCCACATTGAACCAAAGAGTGTCATGGGGCAATTCCTCTACACGATGATACATCTTGCATTATTCAAGGCCATAGTAATATTTATTTACAACTTAAAAATAAAAAATAAAAAATTGAAGACATCTTGTATGTTCCAAGACTCACTAAAAACCTATTATCTATCAACCAAATTCTATATCATAACCTCAAGGTTGAGTTTGATCATGAAGGTGGTCAAAAAAATTGCCTAACCAAAATAACATCTAGAGTCTCCATAGTAGTTATGAGAGCTTTGAATATTAGAAAAATGTTTCATATTGATGATGTTAACAATGACCATTATTAACTATTAGTAAAGGATACCAATATAATAAATATATGTCACTAAAGATATGGACACTTGAGTTATGGATATCTTCTTATATTGATTAGACACACATGCCCATTAGCCTTCCCTTAAGTTTTTTTTATATTTTTTCTAGTTGCCTCACTTGAAAATAATAGAGATATCAATCTAGAAAAAATAAATATCATTATATTATTCCATTGGATTTTGTGCACATTAATTTATGTGGACATGCGACTTATAACCATAAATTTTTTAAGTATAGTCAAATATTTTTTAATGACTACTCACAAAAGATGTGGGTATACCTTTTGAATACTAAAAAATTAGGCCATCCAAGTCTTCAAAAAATTTAAGGCCCTCCACTTAGATCATGGGGGGATTACACTATTACATATTTATCAACACATCTCAAAGTGAATGGAATACATTTTCAATTGACTACATGATATACACCATAGTAATGTGGGTTATAAAACACTGTAATTGTGTAATTTTAAATATATTTTATACATTGGTTAAGGATGTAAAATTTACTCATTCATTTTGGGTAGAGGCATGTCACACAATAGTCTACCTATTGAAAAAATACCCACCAAATCTATTTATGGGAATACGCCACAAGAATTTTAGATTGGGAAAAAACCTAAAGTTTCACATCTTTGATTTTTTGGTTTCAAGGAATACATTCATGTATCTAAAAATAAAATAAATAAATTGGATAAGAAAACTAAGGAATTCATACTTTTGGGATACAATAATGAGTTGAAGGCATATTAACACCTTGATCTAAAAACTAAGATGATGCTCATTAGTTTATGTTTGACGAGAAGAGTGGAATCAAATCACCTTCCACACAGGCAGACAATATAGTCATCTGACTTGTAACATTTTAAAATGTTTATAGTTGTAGAAAAATTAATGATGGTCAACCAAGACCTCTAATACTACCACCCACTACTCAATTTATACCAAAGTGGTATACTAGTATAATAGGATATGATAAATTAGATGGATTCCCTAACACATCTAGTTCAAGAATGAGGACTCGTAATATGAATCACAAAAAGGTAAACATGGACCTTATGAGCATATTTGTAGAAATATTTGATCCTTCTACAATAAGAGAAACCCAAAATTTAAAAACCTTGTAAAGATGACATGGATACATAATATAAATCATTAATGAAGAATAACACTTGGAATACTATTGATCTTTCACTAGGGAATAATCCCATTAAATGTAGATGTATATGTAAGAATAAGTACAAACAAAATGGATGTATAGATAAGTACAAGGTGAGATTTGTAGCATAGGGATATTATTAGAAATAATGCATTGACTATGAGGAGACTATCTCCCATAATGAAGTTGAAAATAATCAAAGTGATATTTTCTATGGCTACATAGTTTATATGGAATATTCATTAGATGGACATCAAAAGTGCCTTCTTAAATGGAGATATGATGTAGGAGCATCACTTGAAATACTAAATCAGTGAGAATAATGAGTACACATGGTGGGTTTTTCATATTTGAGGGTGTAAGTGTTATTTAAATATCCCATAGGATGTTTTTGTCAATTCAATTTTTAAGTTAAAAGTGTTTTTATAGGTCTTTGGCATTTTCCTGCTAGAAGAGTAAATTTGAATTTTCAAACTTTTATAAAGGACCTAGAATGGTTTTAAAAGTCTAAATATGAAATGTGAGTGATGGATGATGTTATTTAAAGGTAATATAGGGTCCTAAGTATGTGTAAAATAGATATTTTAACTTGGAATTCATGTAATGAGAAGGTAATCCATTAGAAGGAAAAATCAAGAACATGGTCTAAATGACTTTCTACATGGAACTAGCCTCTTGAGATGTATTTATCAAGAAAGTAATGGTATGCATGGGTGTATTGGAATGTTAGATATATAGAGAGGGTGTAATAGAGGATAAGAGAGGATAACCTTAATAAAAATAGAGTGGGAAGACTGATCAAAAATCTATTTTCTTGAATAAAATTATGTACATGAATGTGAAGAAAAGAGTATCAAAGAATGAGAGTATGCAAATGCATGAAAATGAATATTTTTATTTTTGTGTAAGAGGATACTTGGTTATAAATTATTATTTGATCATATTTTTGAATGATTTTCAAGACAAAACTTGTCCAAGTAAAACTATGTTCCAGTCATGTTAATATTATGTGTGCACATTCAATGAAAGAAATATAATGAAAAGTTTCTTGGGGGTTATTTCAAGTTTCAGAATTTGAAGAGGACATTCAAGTATTTATTCAAGTTTATATACTTTTTTAATGAATATAATAGATTAATATATCAATATCAAATTCTTAGTATTAAATCCATTGACATCATCATATTAAAAACCCAAAATTTCATAAAACTACTTATTAAGAGATTATTTATGTTGAATTAAGAAGGAAGAACATTTAAATAAGATTATTCAAGTTTGATAAGACCTTTTATGGGTCTTAGTTTTCATATAAATTGATCAAAAACCTTTTGAAGCCCATTTAGTTGTCTTTCTACCTTATACAGTCATTTGAAAAATAACTTAGTGCATGTGCAAAATGAAAGATAAGAGATAAGTGATGGAGGTTAGTTATAGTGTATCTTGAGGGTTCAAATCATAAAAAATATTTACTATATATAAAAATTTATTGAATTCATTTTTTGATCCTCAGTTTCCTTTGATAATATAATAGACTAAGAACCCTATATACATAGTCCTATAAAGGACCCATAATTATAATAATTAACTTCTTTAGGATTTTTAAAGATTGATCAAGATTAAGTGGCAATTAGGGAGGTTGATATATGGAAGGAAATACTTATTTTAAGTATAAAAAGTTATTTTAATGGTTTTTAAGTTATGATTACTCTTTTTATAAGCTCTCAACTGGTAGCAAGCCTATCATACAAAGAACTAGGGTTTTAATCTTCTAATTTTATTATATTATGATTATACCATTAAAACCTCTAAAAATTAGGAATATAATGTAATTTGGAATTATCTAAATTAATATGAAAGGTTTTATTTCTTAAGTGACTGTACACTACCAAATGTATGACTCTGTACATGAATAAGACCTTAAGAGACCTAATTGGTTGAAAGGTGTGTGTATAAATTAGGGTTTATTAAGTATTGAACTTTAAAACGTTTTTTACAATTGAATTATCCTAATGGGTACTCAAATATATGTTTATGTTACCAAAAACATATGTTTTTTTATCATAGACAAGTAGGTTTATAAGTTTTGAGGACTACAAGGAAATAAAGACTAGTTATGGATTTAGGTGTGTACTGGAGTGTTAGAGAATGTATAAGGTATCTCATGGAATTGATTAAAGTTTTTAAGGATAAATAAATACCAATAATAGTAAAATATTTTATTCATTAATTTTGAATCAAGATTTTAAGTGATGGAGAAACAAAGAGCTATGTGAGAATGAGAAATCTTGAGGAAAGAATAAACAGTAAAGTTATTGAAATAATTTCAATGATGATGGGAAAAAATATTGTAGAGTGTAGAGGTGTATTAATAATAATAGGTATTCAAGTACAATTATAATACTATGTATTAAATAAGGATTATGAGCCCAGTGAGGCAATAATTGACCAAGAGAGTTGAAAAGAAGAGTAATGTAATTGCATTAATGAAAGCAAACCAGAGGTTAGAATAGAAGTGAGAGTCAAGAAATGAATAAAGGATTAAAGGAATGAAATATACCTCAAGGTATATAAAAATAAGTATACATGACCCAACCAAAAGGATATGTCAAATAGGGTTAGTAAAAAATGTATGTAGACTTATGAAGTCTCTATATGGTCTCTAACAGGTTCCTAGATCCTAGTATATAAAAATAGATGAGCATATAATAAAACATGGTCTCTAAAGGATTACATATTATCCAAATATATACCTAACATATAAAGGGAAGGGTAGGTTGGGGTAGTAGGTATAATTATAATAATTGTTTATGTTGACAATCTAGTCATCATTGAAATTCTGGTGAAGATGATTGATGTTACAAAGAATGATCACAAGTGATCATTTAACATGATAGATCTCATGCTACTACATTATTGTCTTAGATTTTAATTTTTAAAAAAAGTGTATGGTAAATTTTTGTCACATATGAAATATATAAGGACCTTGTTGAATATTTTTTAGATGATGGATTGTAAACCAATGGACACACCCAAGGATATAATGCTTTAATTGTCTCATGTAGGTCCATCACCACTAGTATATGCCACTTTCTATCAATAGTTGATTGGGAGTCTCATCTATCTTACCTACACTTAGCTAGACATTAACTATGTTGTTAGTTATCTTTCTCACTTCATGCAGGAACCCAATGTAAGCCAATATAAATAAACTAAGTGTATATTGATATATATTCAAGGAACAATGGAATATGCTCTAGTATATAATAATAATGAAAAATTCCTTTGGGTGGGATACATAGAAATAAATCATGTATTTTTTATTGATGACATAAAATATACTTATGATTTTTTTGGGATCTAATCCAATCTCATGGGGGATTAAGAATAATTTTGTTTCAAATTATTCAACATAATAAAAATATTGTGCTACAATATAGTTGTATATGGAGTAATATGGATATGTTGCATTACAGCTAGATTAAGAGTATCACAATCTCAATCTAAAATTTTATATTTATATAACCAAGGTGTTTTTAAACTTGTTTATAACCTAATGTTTCATGATTTCATGAATCACATTGAAATTAATATGCATTTCATACATGAACATGTTCAATAACACAACATAAATGTCTAGTATTTTCGCACTCAGGATCACTGTACAGATGTCTTTACAAAGTCACTTTAAACATGACAAGTTTAAGACATTCATAAATTGTCTTTATTATACCCTTAAGACTATGATTTATTAATGGGGGAATTTTAGGATAATAGCTTACTACCTCATAGTCTAGGAAGTTGTACATGTACTCAATTTTAAAGAATTTGTGCATTAGTAAATAAGGATAATTGTAGGTTGTTGTATACTTTTAATAATTTACTACAACATGATGTGTTATGTGTGATTGAATATGTATCATTAATATTATACATATAACCTTCATTTATAATCAATTTTAATGGACATATTTTATCTTTCAACTTTTATTAATACCAAGGATCCCTTTCATTTTTATTTACATTCAAAACTAGTACTGATCATACTTAAAAATTCAATTTTAGTAATATGAGAGAAATTTATATAAATGTAAATGTAAAAATATGATTATGAGGGAGTTCATTTTATTGTTAGTATGAAACTGAAATTGAATGCAAAAAACCTAAAATTTAAGTGCATGTCCTTAAATTGGGCAAGGACAAGGAAGAGATAAACAAGCACAAAGAAGACAAATAATAAATTTTTACCTTCTCTTTGGATATCTCTATATTTTAAACATAAAATTTTTATTATCTTGGATATATATCTTGGAGTCTTTTTCAATGTCATGGCATCATTCCAGTGGCATCTCCCTCTATGCTATGCATGTTTTGATTGATCAATGAAGGAATATGTGAATATTTTTTCAAAGTTTTGGCAAAGTAAGTTTGCACAAATAATATTTGTTTGAAATATTGATGACTAAATGAATCTCCAAAATGGTAGAGATATATTGTATTATCAACACTTAATTATTTGGGAAAATGGTATTTCTATTTATAGATTTCCAAACTACTTTTGACCATTAGATGATGATCAAGATGAGTGTTTGAGAATCAATCAGTTTTGGAGGGCTTATGCCATTAATATTTTGGGTTGAGTTTTTATTGATTAAGGCATGGGTTGAATTTATGTTAATAATTTGCATTTATGTTGATATTTTGAAGTTTTTAACCTTTGGATAAACTTTAATCAACCATTTGGCCACTTGCCCCATAAAGATGAGGAATAATGTAATTAGGAATTTAGAAAAAAGTAAATAATAAAAAGCTATGGAATTTCCCATTAGAGGAATATTAGGTTAATTAAAAAAGTTTAATTAACTTAATGTAATGTGATGTGATTTTGGAAATGTTGAAAGTTGTATAATTTTCCCACTTAAATGATCTAAAATGTCACTTATAAAGAATAAATTTGACTCAGGATGAATTAAGTGTCTTTGATGATTAGATACAGTGTATTTACCGAATCAAGGATGAACTAATGTGTTTCATAATGTGCATTCAATATTTGAAGATGAATTTGAATGCTTTAGTGAATTCTAGATTAATTTATACATTATTCCATGAAATCATTATATTTATAATTTTGACATGAAAGTGATGGAAATGGAGTGTCTAAATTTTACCCATGTTTGAAAGGGCATTATGAGACATGGATAAATTAATGGATTTTTAATAATTAAAATTCATTGAAATGATTTGATAATAATTGAATATGTGATGTTCTCATGTTTTGTTATTCTTATTTAATTTATTGAAAAACAAGTTCAAAATGATGCCCCAAATAATGTTTGTGGTGCCCATGATGCCTTCTTAAGTGAGTGGATGATAAATAATTTTGATAGATGGGCCCTTGATAGGAATAAAATGATAGTAAATAAATAAAAAAAAGATATATTAAAACATATAAAGAATAAAATTGATGATTAAACCATGGGGGAGATTAACCCATGTGAGTTAATGCTTTCACATTTTGATTTCCAATAATGAGAGAATAATTTTCCCAAGAAAGGAATAATTGCAAAGGATGCATCCCAAGATAATAATCTAAACACTTTGATTTTTTCCAAATAGGGTGAATGTGGGAATGACATATCTTGTAAACATAGTGAGCTAATATTGGATAATTTTCCCCAAAGAGGGTAGATTAAAATATTTATTTGCCCCTATAAGGCAGATTTGATCAATTGAAAAATTTATTTACTAATTATTTGATTGATTTTCAAACATAGGTCAAGTATTTAACCTATTTTATGGATTCATGATGATATGAATGATGCAAATGAATTTATGATAGTATAATGAATTTTTAATTAATGAAGGATGTGTAAAACAACTAGGTACATAAGGAGGCATAAAGATTGAAGTAAGAATAATTGATTTGATAAAGAAAAAATGATTTTTTTTGAATTTTTTAGTCCCAATCGATAGGTGTGGGAGATTGATGAGAAGATTAAGTTAAATGATAAATAAGAATAGATAAATAAAAATTATAATAAGGGTGGTCATAATGACCTCATAAATTTCATGTGACTGAACATTGCCTACATAGTTTAAATAGACCTTAGGCCATTACTTTTCCCCTATAAATGGGATAAATGTGATGATAACTGATGAGATGATTTTGACAAACACCAAAGAGAGAGGATATGATGTGATGCGATGAAAGATGAGCAAAATGATTTGATTTGATAATTGATGATTTTGAAATGGGATAAGTTTCCATTGGAGTGTGATATTATATACAATCCTCAATAACTTAATTTTTAGTATAACACACTATGGTATCCACTAGGATATAAAACACCATGATGAACTGATTGTAACATGCATAAGGATTGACCCCCGATCTAAGAGATAAATGACACAATCATACCATGATATGGAGAAATCAAGATGACATTATTATTGTATCACAATGGATGGACTCGGGTAGAAGTGCAAAAAATCACTATGATATGAAAAAACCATTATGAACCCATGGATGTATATGGATTGAGTTAAGGCACAATAATAAAATCAAATAGAAAATCAAATAAGAAAAAACATGCACACACAAACTTTATAATAAAAGCAACAAAAAGCATCTTACCATTAATCAAGTCAAAATACACATTTTGAAGGATCAATAATAATGATAATCAGATAGTGACCCCAAGCAAGGATGTATTCAAGGGGATGGAATGGGGATAAAATATCCAAAAATAAGTTTCAAACTTTGATTTTACAAAAATAAGGTGAAAGTTACGACCTTGGATTAATGACTTCGGTTAAATGTTGGGCAAACTTGGGAAGGACACATAGTAATGGTTGATAAAATGATTTGATCAATGATTAACCAAAGATTATTGACTGGATTTAGAATAAGACAAATGTTTTTATATTTTTTGGTTTTATCTATTTTAGAGATTTTGGGCCTTTTTTATTTTTAAGATTTTTAGATTATCAAAATGTTTTAAATTTTTAGAATAATTATATATAAGGGGTCAATATAAAAAGGAAAAATTATTTTAGCACCAAGGATGTGCAAAGTGATAGTGAATGAAGGACAAAATTAGGATAGGATTTGGGGTCTCCAAGGACTATCTCATCTGAGAACCATGTGTGTAGTCATAAAATCACAGTGTTGAGGATATGCCAAGTTGTTTCTAAAATAAGCCGCAATATTTCTTCCACCTCCTTGATAAGGTTAAAATGGGAATAAAAATTGGAATGATAGGATGAACTTGTATGAATATAGGATGAATATTTGGTTAGGGTTAGATGGCCAAAATGGCTTGAATGGACTATATTTCAATGTGAATGGGTTTACCCTCAAGTTTTAAGGTACTTATAGATAATAAATTATTTATGTATGATGCCAAAAACCTAGTTTTCATCAGAGTACTTGTCCAAGACACCATAAATATGGTTTTAATCATTGGATTAATTATTTAAATTTCTATTTTGATTATTTTCAAAATTTTAATTTTTTTTAAGCATCTAAACTCAATGGAGGATTATGAGATCACAATGTTGACCCTTTGATCTTCTAGTCCATACCCACTCTAAATAATTACCCTGTTAGAATCATGATGTTGATGTGGACCACACTAATGTCATGATCTTATTTGGTTGTTTATTCTACTTCCTCTAAACCTATAAAAGAGGTGTCTTCATATCCTCTATGAAAGAGAGTAATACCAAAGAGGTTAAAGTGGGCTAGGCATTGGATGAAGGATCTGACGTGATATTATGATATAAAATTTGGATAAAGGATGTGATTGTAAAAAGATGTATAATTTTTGGGGACTAATGGAAATTTGGTCTTATAATCACACACATCATTTTTCATTATATATTTTTTAGTTATGACAAGTTTTTAATGTTGTAGGGTCAAATACTTCTAAATATTATCTCAATGGGGCCGCAATATTTTTATGATCCTTAGGTCTGAGAGTTGTTGCAATCTAGATGATCTTTAAATTATTAGTTAATCTTGTATTGAATTCAATTATTTATTCATCAAGAAATTAAGAACTAATTTTATCATCTATATGTGTATAAAAGAGGTTTTCACTAATAGAGTCTTCTTGATTTTTCTAATTTTGATTTTGGTTACCCCATAGTACCTTAAACAAGGTTTCATGAGGGAATGTTTATTTTGACTAAATTTTATCTTAGATCCCCATAAATGTTGAAAAATGATATTTCACTATGGAATAAGTCCAAAAATGCATGATTATGTCATGCATAATCAATGAGTGAGGGAAATTGGATGTCAAAGTAATGGATATGATGGTTAATATGAAAAGGATAGGTAATATCAATAGAAGGAGAAAAGGAAACACAATTATTTTAGAGACTACTAGGATAAATTCCTTTGATTTCAAAAGAAAATTCATCTAAAACCATGTAAGGATCATTTATGTATTTAATTTGATATACAAGAGGTGTGTAACTAGTGTCATGAGATCCTAATGCTAATTTTGATGTTGATATTAAAGTTTATATTGGTTGGGACTAATTCTAATAATTATGTTGATGTTGATGTTAAATATGATATTATTTGGAAAATGTTGAGAATAATTTTGATGCTTATAAGGATGTTGATACTACTACTAAATCTGATTCGCATGCTAACATTGATCTTGATTCTAATTCTGATGCTAAATCTAGTGTTTGCTCTAAAGTGGAACTTGATTATGAAATTGGTTCTAAAATAGAACATAATTATGATTTAGATGTGGCCTAAATATGGAATGTTATATTATTTTGTCCATAAGTTCCTTTTTTAATTTTATCTTATAAATAAAATATTTGGGATGAAGGATTTTTTCTAAAATGCGGGATGTTATGCAATGGATGAAAGATGGAGTATTAGTTAATAATAGGTACATCAAATATGGGCAGATAAAATATGGGTCCTTCATCACAGAGGTATCCTTGGTCAAAGGGTAACTCATCAAAAAATTACTCATCAAGAATGGGTGATTCGATAAAAACATCGAAGATGTGTTGATTAACTTGACCTTGATTTGGAAGTGGATAAATATGATCATTCTTAGGAAGGTGATCATGATGTATCCATATTGAATGATTTTTAGAGTTAGATGCACTTAATTATTTAGTATATTATGTCCTTTTGAGATGTAGTTACATAAAATGATTGGAATTTTGGATTTGTTGTGACACTTGGGACATATTGGATTTTAGACTAGTCAATGAAGTATCAAAATTAGATGCAAAGTGGGATAGTTATTATCTAAGATAAGAGAGTTAGTTTATCATGTCTTGAATAATGAATGGTGATGTTAGAACATGACTAATATTATTAGAGGTCATGGGCATAAATAGGATTTGATGTATAATTGGTTGATTCGATTGAATTTACCTAAAAGAGGGCAGATTAGTTTGATACAACTAGTCCTAAAGAGGGAAGATTGATTTAATTAGCCTGGTCCTAAAGAGGGCAAATTGGTTTGATGAAATTGGACCCAAAGAGGGAAAATTAATTTGATTGGATTTATTGTTTTTGAAATTTTTTTTGTTAGAATTGATTTAAATGGTAAAAAGGATAGATGTTATGACTTCTTCATTCCTAACCAACTAGTGTAGGATATTGAATGGAAAGATAAGACTACAATGTTGAGTGTGGATGTTTAATTTATCTAGAATTAATTGGACTTGGTCAAAATAGACTATGATGTGAATTAAAACCTATGATTTGGTCAAAAGAGACCATGATTAGACTTTATTATTGACTTTAAAATATTGGATAATTAGGTCAAAGATGACTAGATTTAGACTTGATTTGGAATTTTGACTTTGTTTAACTTGGCTAAATTTGACCTGATTTGAATTGATTGGCTTAGCCAAAGTTGAAAAGATTTGGAATGGTTAATGAAAAATAGAAATGGATTGAAAATAGACCTAACATGGAAGATTAGTTTAAAATTAGATTTGGGTCCAAATGAACCTTATTTTAATTGGTTTTAATTATGCATCATAATCCTAAGATGATATGAAATGACCTAAAAATAAGGTAGAATAATGCCTCATCATGAAAAATTTTAATGAAAAAATTTAGGCTTAGGATAATCTAATTTTTATGATATGTAAGATGTAACACATAACATGAGGATCCTTTGGAAGTGCTTAATTTTACCCCTAAGAGTAATTTGAAAATATCTACTTATAAAACTATTTCTATTAAAATTTTGGCCAAATTTTTAGGGTATTTTTACTCTAAATATTCTAGGAAAACTAGAACCCTTGTGGTTTATGACTCAAAGGATGAAGAAGAGAACATGGATGAGATGTAAAAGGAGGAATTTGTTGATTTTGGGATGATGGATAACATCCCTAAGGAGGATCCTGCTTTCATCTCCATGGATTATAATTTGAAATAGAATGACACACTGGTGGGAGAACATGGGCTAGGGAAAATTTAGAACAACAATGATGATGTTGTTTCAATGATATTTACTAGGGTAAGGTTAATTATCTTATGAAATATGAAGATTTACAAAAATATTCTTGGCATGGATTTTTGAAGAACAAAAGAATAAAAAGGGAGATGGTTAGGTTTTAGAGATCTACATTTATGAACATTTAGCTTTTATGCCACACTATCAATCACCATGGATCTAGGTAGGATTTTAATTTAGTTTAATTTTTTTTTTGTTTTTTGATCAGTGATTCACTCTTTGGGTTGTAGGTTACCCTATTTGAAATGATCACCTCCTATCTCTTTAAATCCACAAATGCAAAAAAAGATGGAGTGATAAAAATTAACTATGGTGCCAAAGTAGGTAAGGAAATTCATCCCAAAAGTATTTCATGAGGCAATGATGTTGATTGCGACTCTCCATTACCTAATGTTGTTTTGGATATGCCTAAATTTGACAAATCATACCATTTTTTGAAAATGTTAATTTTATTACTTTTTTTTTGGGTCAATTCCCCCTAGAGAGCCTTTTGAAACAATGGGTTCATAATCATTAGCAAGGCCATGGAGTGAAAATAGAATGAGTCTAGAACATCACCAAGAAATATTTTTGGTTTCATTTCTCCAACCTTAAACATTGAAAATCTAGTGTCAACCATTGTCCTTGGTTTATTTACAACACTTTGGTTATTTTTCTCATTGGAATTGGGACTTTCAAGTTTTGGAACAAGAAAATCTTTAAATATCCATTTGGGTTGAGTTTCCTATCTTACCTCTCCCTTTATAGGGTTTTATTGATCAACTCATAAAATCCATTAGGTGCTTAATATGCCATGAGTAGACTAAGTTATTTATGGCTCATCCCCAAAAGAGGGTTTGTATTGAAATAGATTTATCCCAAGATTTGAGAGACTCCATTGATATACAAATCAAAATTTATATATTTTCTCAATAGGTTTTATATATCAATATATTGAATACTTGCTTTTAGTTCTAGTCTTCAGACCACATGATTTGGGAATGCCCTTTGATGGTGCATATGCTTCCTACTTCTCAATAAATAGGTAGACCTAAGGCCAAACCTCACAATGGCAATAATGATGGTTGGACCATATTTACCAACAAAAAGAATAACTCCATAAAATGTGGTGGTAGGCCACAAGCTTCTTCATATAGACCTATTGTAAATAATCATAATTCAACATCTGATAGTGAATCTATTTTGTCTAATGAAGATTCACCTCTACTTGTGTTTATACCACAAGTAGTGGATTCTCTAGTTGAGGTGTAACCCTTAGCTCCACGATCACAACCCTCTCCTAAGGTGAATATCTTAGATAAAGAATAGAGTTTTGTCACCTTGGATCTCAAATAAATGTTCTCACAATCCAAAAGTCCCTCTCCTTATTTTGAGAAGGAGGAATATATGGCTCATAATAGAAAAATATTTAAAATTATTGACTACATGCTGAACAAGCAGATGTAAAATCAGTTTGCTACATTTGAAGATCTCATAGAGGAGAATAATATGCACCTCGATGGTTCCCAATGATTTTTTACTCTTGGAATGTTTAGGGCCTTATTGATCCTTTACATAAGTATGTGGTCAGGTATAGTTGTCAACTTTTTAGTAGTATGAAAATTCATTGCTTCTAAGAGGTTAATATTTTTGGATTTTTACTATAGAATGCAACACAAATAATTTGGTCTAGGGCCATTTATCAAGCTACTGGGCATGAAGATGGGCATGGTGGGGATGACACTTTATTGGATCTAGATATTTCTCAAAACATTATTTCCTTAGGTTCAAACCCCACCCATCAGGTGGTTTGGACCCTTTTTAAATTTGATAATCACATCATTGGGCTAGCTAACTTGTACACCTTTAATAATGTTATGGAATGGGCCTCACTATGGATATGGCTATTTGAATTGATTCTTGATTAACATTGGGTCCTATATGATGATTTTAACATGGTGGAATATGTTGAGGATAAATAAGGGTGTTTTCCCATGTGTTGGTGTGCTGGTGAACAAGAGGCTTGGTTTCATATATGTAACAAAATTAGGGTGTTTGATCTCAATCATAATCAAAGGAAAACTTTAGATACCCCCTTATTTACTTGGTCCAATTTTTTACAAGGAGAAGATAGGGTTATTTAATGGATAGACTAAGATTTTATAGCTAATCAAGCTCTCTTTTATTTTTCCCTTAGTGCATGACCAACCAACATTGATCATCCCTGATATTTTTTTATTACATCACCACCCTATCTATTTCAATATCAAGTGGTCCATGCCTCAAGTGAATCCTATCTCAACTAAATTTTATCTCATTATTTCTCACCTTAAACATGAAATAATAGTGGGGAATATAATCATAATTTGGAACCTAGTTCCCCAGCCAAAGGGGGGCATTAGCTAGATCCAATTATGGTCACATTCTATTACTCGTACTTCCACCTTTCTTTAGATTTATGGTAAATAAGCAACCTCTTTCTAACATCATCTAAATAATGATACAAACCATGAATACCTTTGAGTTTTACAAGAGTTGGAACTATATCTTTTTAGTTTTTAACTTCAAACTCAAGTAGCCCATTCATGTCATAAGCTTCAAGTGAAGGAGACCCACAAGGCTAGAGGAGCTCAGCTGAGAGCTTGTATGTATTGGTTGAAAATAGGAGAAAAAACATATAAGGATTTATTTTCCATTATCCATTATAGAGGATTTGTTGATAGAATTAAAACATTCAAGGAAATTATTAGCTTACCAAACTTACTGACATTCTTTAATCTTTTGTTCATCACTATCATGGAGTTTTTTCAGCCCAAGCCTCCTTTCCTAAATGAGAATGGCTACCAATCAATTCCTTCAGGTTTTTCCTTAAAATTTTTATAATTCCCCTAGGATTTCTTGTGATAGGCCCTTATCTCTTAGTGATCTCCATGAGGTAGTTAAGTAGATGATAGTTAACAGATACCCAAGGATTGATAGATTCCCCTGTGAATTATACCATGCTCTTTGGGAAATTGTAGGCCATGATCTTCATAAGGTATATTCTAAAGCTATTTTAACTAATTATTTTTATCACTTAGATTTTCACCCTTTGAGGAGATGCCTAAGCTCTCCTCCTACAAGTAACACAATGGAAACACCTCTAAGCTTGTGGGTAGCCTAAGGATAAGGTGAATCTCTAGATATGTCTAGCTCCCTTGATGTAACACTTTAGATTGAAGCTAAAACTAAACTTTGCGGGGGGGGGGGGAATGGAGAAAGATAACTGAAATCAAACTATTCTAAGGGATGTGATACACTAAATAAATATGATGAATTTGAACCATCTACATGTTACACATAAAATCAAGGGACAAACTAAACATACACTTCTCTAATCTACATCTTCTCACATCAATGTTACATTATGAGGTTATGCATGAATGTGAAAATCTAGGAGGAATAGATCAGAGCTCAATTGGTATGCAAATGAGTAAGGATTTTCCATAATCAAGTGGACCATAAGTTACAATGGCCAAAATGGCTAGTTTGTATAAAACTAGAGAGAGAGAGAGAGAGAGAGAGAGAGAGAGAGAGAGAGAGAGAGAGAGAGAGAGAGAGAGAGAGAGAGAGAGAGAGGGAGAGAGGGAGAGAGAGGAGAGAGAGAGAGAGAGAGAGAGAGAGAGAGAGAGAGAGAGAGAGAGGAGAGAGAGAGAGGAGAGAGAGAGAGAGGAGAGGAGAGAGAGAGAGAGAGAAGTCTAAAGATCAAAAGTAAAATTTTAAAGATGAGAGAATTAGTTAATTGTGAATAAGAAGAGGATATGAGATGAACCATGCAAGGTCAAGAAGCTCAAGTGTCCATCTAAGTCATCAAACTCTTAAAAAATGGCATGAAATTCCCTTAATTAGCTCAAAATAATGGCCTTCATGATTATCCCTATTTGAACATCCCAAAAATAATTATAGATAGGTGTGATGATAGGAATTAAGTTTAAGGATTTAAATCATGCCTCTCCATGCATTGGTTCTGTTCCTAGTCCTCTATAATCATTTGGAAGTGAGCCATCATCATTTGTAGTCCAAAAAAACTCTTCTTTCATGCACCATGCACATTTGGCCTTAAATTTTCCCTTCAAGTTTACATGAAAATCCATGGTATGGATTAGATGACAAGTTTAAATACCCTCCATGTCCTTAGAAGCATAAGTGACACATTAAAATCAACTCACATGAAGTTTTCCACCCTTCTCACTAGCTTGTCCACTAAGGCAATTTTGATTGGTTGAGATGAAGTACATAGTTGAGGCACTTAAGAGCTATTCCAAGGAATCAAATTGAAATCATGAGTTATATTATATCCTAATATTCCATCTTGTGTGATTGGAATCTCTTAAAACCTCTTGTAGCCTATAAAACACACAATATAGTCAAGAAAATATTGTTTTACACCATGTTCATACAGTCCAAAAGCATGAGAAGTAGCTTGAGGGAGTCATATAAAATGTAAAATAATAATCCTAGTCAAAATTTACCATAAAATCATCTTTCCAACTCCATTTCCTCAAACTGGTCACTGGAAAGGGTTTTAGGCCTATTTTGACCTCTTAAGGTTCATTCATAAAGTTATGACATTGAAACTACCTAAAAATTCCACATATGCATATTTAATGACCCTCATAAATATATTTTAACTTATTGTATTCCTATGTATATCATCAAAAGAGTTATGAGCATTCAAACTTGCCCTATCAAGCTCTTTTCTTGATTCTAATAGGCCTAAATTGTCCTAAAACCTAAAAGTGGATTTTTCATGGTTTTCCCTACATTACAAAAGATTTTAAAATGTATATTATGACAAAAAAATGATGTTATAATCTATATAAGTTATCATATAAGGTTGTATATGAAGTTGACCCCCCTTTGGATTATAGACCTAGTCATGCCTAGTAGGCCTGTTTACACCTTAAAGACCAAAATGAGTTTATTATGGTTATTATGCATACCAATATCTCAAAAAAAAATAATAATCCCACAAAAAAATTATCCAATTAGTTGGAAATCTCACATATATCCAAAAGTGAAGGTGATCTCTTATTTAGATTTCAGGCCAAAACCCTACCCTTAGGTTTGACTGCAACTTTAAGAGCATGGAGCACCCTGTTGAGTTTAAAATTTATTTAATTGGTTTATAAATGTTGTTATGGATGTATTAAAACTCTAAATACCTCTCCTCAAGGTTAAAATATCTCCTAAGACCATCCATTTACTACCCTTCTCCAAACTGCCAGTTTGTGCTTATAAGGAAGTGTCCTCTATCTGAGACAAAATAGAGGGCACTCCCCTATTTCTATAAAAAAATGTGAATATTTAAGTAATTATACAAGTTAAAATAATTCCATAAAAAAATAATCCTCTTTTATATCAATTTTACCCTCAAACCTTATCAAATTCTAAGGCAAGCTTGTGTAGAATGGATTGTGTGCAGGAATTTGACATGTGGACTAAGTTTGCTTGTCTAGAGCTCCTTTATTTTCTTTATTGACCACCATGAGAGATTAATTAGTATAATTTATTATTTATGAATGTTTTTTAATCTTAAAACACACAGTAGACCTCCTTACATACCTCCTTCCTACATGAACTCTTAAGATTGTGTTTTATCATTTCTGATTGTGTTCTACTCTAAGACTTATGCATGTAGGTGTTATTTATATGATATTATGATTGAAACAACATAAAAACCCCTATTTGTTCCATTATTATCACTTAAAAATTAATGGACTCATTTTCTTACCTTGGGCTCATGCAAACAACACCTATATGTTAGGTCTCATCTCACTACCTATCTTAGTCAATACCAACTGACTATATTAGAGTTTCAAGACCTGTAGGTTGTGTTTGTGTGATTAAAACCATAAAATCAAGTGTTTTAACATTAATTTAAGTTTCCAAACTATTTTAATCCATGATATAACTATATATCTCACACTTTGAAGTGAATTGATCCTAAGACCAGTCTTAGGTAATTAACAGTGTTTTGCATTTTCTCTGTTAAGGATGCCTCCTATAGGTTTCATTTTTTTATAAGATTGAATTAAAAGTACACTAACCTATTTATAGTTAAATTAATTAATATTGGAAGTTTTTATACCATTTTATTCATCTTTATGCTTTTCCCACACTCAGAATTCCTAAATTTTTTACTACCTATCACAGTCACAATTGACTGAGTTTTTGCTTTAGAGATACCCTTGTAGGTGCAATTTAGATTTGATTGAGCTTGGATATGATGTTAAAATATCTTACATGAAACATGAGGTCCATATAGTTTTTTCTCATATGTTATATTTATCTTATCTTCCCTAAGCACCACCTAACATCAAGTTTGAGGTCATTGTCTTCATACCCAGTTGTAGGTGTACACTTCTTGAAGTAGACACATATAGGTATAGATTTGAACCTTGAACAACTCATATCCACCTATACAAATGATTATTTTTATCATGAATGTCATTTTGAATATTTAGGACTAATCACTTAATAACATGGTCTAGTTTTGTAGTTTTAGGTGAACAGAGGTCTCATTTGGGTTAGACCTATAGAGGAACACTACAAGAATTCAATATATTTGTAGGAAACTTTAGGCCTCTTAACCTCTACCTTCCCTTAGTAAATTTACCCTCAAAATTTTCATATCTATTATCCTATGTAGGAGATACTAGGAAAATAACTTTATAAGTTTCAAAACACTTGATAACCCAATTTTAATCTATCTCTAAAAAGGCCTAGAACTCTATTTTCATGTTTTATGGACTAAATCCTTGAACTCAATCATTTTGTGTTGAACATGGTTTCACTCTTATTTACTCAACCAAGACTTTTAAGAAGGTCTGTCATGATCTATAAAACACATTATATCTCAAAATGATTCTTCCACTTGTTTCCATGGTCCAATATGATTATTAAATTCTTTGCTAAGCCACTTGTAGGTGGACAAAATCATACATACAGGCAGTGAGTGGAATTCAGGAAAAAAACATGACTTATGATATTTAAAAGACTTTTGAGATATTTCCATGATTACAATTTTAATCCTTTCATGGAATATGACATTGATAAACTCACAAGCTCCTTATAAACATGACTATTCCATGAAGACACCACATGTACATGCTCATTAATGGTCGCCTGACTGTGAATGTTACATATGATTGTAAACTCATGTAGATTGATTAAAATAATGGATTTTTTAAATTTTTAAAGGAGTATATATCACTTTTAAAACATGTGAAATGTCCTATCACAACCCTATAAATCCAATGAATAAGGATGAAGTTCATGAAAATGGTGAAAACTACCTGTAATTCAGAAAGGTGTATCCTCATGTAGATTTGAGCTACTTGAATCATAAAAACATCATGAAAAATGAATGAAAGTATGGATAAAATATTAGGATTAAGATAAAATAATTTGGAACCAATATGACCAATGAGATTATATATAAATTCCCAAACCAAATCAAAACCTGCAAGGTGCATGAAACATCAAGTAAAAAAAGAATAGTCAACTTCATGAGGATGGTTAATGAAGTAAAATAAACCATTATTAAAAATATTTATATTTAAATTAAGGTATATAATTTTTATTTCACCTCCCCAAAACATTTAATGTTAAAACTCATCTGTTGGTTTGTACCAAGTACAAACCCTGAAGATTATTTTTACTTGCCAAGAAGGGTGAAAAAGGAAGTAGAATGGTTTTGGGACAAAAATGGCACTTCTAGAGCACTTAAAACCTATAAATTAACTTTAGGAAGATTAATAATCATATTAAAACCTTATCTCATGTGTCACACTTCCCCATGGGCCATACAAGTGCCAAACTCACTTTTTTTGACTAAGAAAACTACCCTTTCCTCTCAAGAACCTACCACTTTTTAGTTTGATAGTTTATTAAGACCTCTTAGGAAAAATTTCATGTGAAATGAAATTTTTTAACCTTTAAACTTGCTAAAAAGTCCATACAAGTCATTAAATACCCCTTTTATCCTTAAAATGACCCAAAGTGACTAAAAAGACTAAATGACTAAGGACCAAGGCTAGTATAACATTAAATGACATCAATTAGCCTTTTAAAAACACATTTTGACATCTATATTAGACCCTAAAAACACCTAAAAGTCCATTTTTTACCTAGGGGTGCCCCAATTTGACCTAAAAGTAAAAATTGGTGACTCATAGGGGTAGTATGCATGGTATACTAACTAAAGCAGTAGCCTTATCAATCTATTAGGCTTAGGGATTCATATGAAGTTTGATACAAAAAAAATGAATTTGACCATTAGAATTTGATCAAGATAAGACCACTTGATTAGCTCAACCATACAAAGCAAGGACACACACAAAATAAGACAACAAACTAAGAAGACACACACACATGTGCTTAGGGAACTTAGGGGAATTATAAAACAAACTATTATATATAACTAGCAACTAATCATTCCTCATTTCAAAGATAAAAAGTAAAACCCTCTTGAATCATCTTCATGATGGGATAAATCATAATGCCAAGCATGTTTCTCCTTGATTGGATGCTTTGTGGATGATGCCTATTCCTTGGCACTTCTATTGATCTTCCCTCAAGTAGATCATACTTGAATAGGTATCCAATGTAGATATATTCCTCTTAAACTTTTACCCTTAATTAATTCTTTTACCCACTCTTCATTTCATGGTCAATTTGTATCTTTATGGTACGCATGGCTTCAAGAGGAGTGATTTCTTGTTCCTTATAAGATTGAGGCCAATAGAGCTTATTACATCCTTCAAGAGCTTATGTGTTCCTCCTAATTGGTTGAGAGGATGATATAAAATCTTGATGAATTCAAAGTATATCATCATGAAATGTATATGCTTCTTGAAATGACAAATTTGAAAGTTTGATTTTCCTTTGCATACTTACTTGAGTGCCAAGGCTACCTTATGTATCTTTGAATAGGTCATAGCCTCCTTGAAGAGGAGTATAACCTACACTAATTAATTCAAATATGTCATCCCAAGGTTAATTAGGAACTTGTTCTTGTCCATCCATGACATGTTGGACAATGTCATCTTGCTCATCTATGACATGTTGTACAATGCCATCTTGCTCATCATCACTTGTAATCAGATCTAATAAAATAGTATACCCCCTTAAGAGATTCAAAATAATTTAAAATGTTTTTAAATTTTTTTCCATAATTTCCTCATCCTCTTCTTTATAATCCAAAAAAACTTCATCTAAGACCTCTTTTTTGACACAAGGAAGGCATTCTTCATTATCAACCAAACAAGAAGACACAAAAAAAAGGACTCACTTCTTATTCAAAACTTAGTACCTATTGAGGGATATCAAATTATGTCTCAGTTTTCATCATTTTATCTTGATTCTCAAGGGATGAAAGATCTTCCATGACTTTCTTTCTTTATGATTCTAAGACTAGGGCACATTGAAGTCAAGTGACTTAGTCCAATGAGGCTGCTAAGGAGCTAGGATTTCTTCAAGAAAGAATTATGAGTTTTTATCAACCAACTACTATTATTTATGTTCCCATAACATAATTCCATAAATTAAAATGGTGATGGGGTGAGGATAAGATGTACTAGTTGGTGGAGGTGGCACATATAACTCAAAATCAGATTGGGAGTGAAATGTAGGGGATTCTTTTGGAATCTCTTAAGGGGAGGTAGACCTTGGTCTAAAATAACTTGATTTATTCCTTCCACTTGAAAATAAATTAATTAACATATAATTTATCTTGAGTAATATCTTGAGGAAGGGTGGATGGGGTTTTTTTAGGCATAGTATCTTATTTTGGGTCTAAACCTTCCATCACATCTTGACTTAACAATTCCATCTTTGCCTCTAACTCACCAATTTTCTTGGATAGGTTATATTTGAAAAGTATCTATTTAAGTTTATATGAATCATCATGGGGATAAGGAATACAAGAGGATTGACATGGGACACTATAATCTTATTGATGAAGGGTGGGATGGGCTTTCATAGGATCAAGATCTCTCAACTTCACACTCCTTATCAAGAATTTTCTCCTCTTTCTTTCCCCATGAATCTAATATATTA
>JARHVA010003388.1:0-12500 GCA_037957365.1 Torreya grandis
AGATCCTCTACATTTTTAACTATGAGATTACCTTTGATATTTTGATTCACTATTGAATGTGTGCAATTGGATATCTAAGACCCACTGACTCATTAGATCATCACTTGTCAATGGAACTTTGATCTGATTTAACATAGACCATTGATCTCATTCCAAGTACTTTTTGACGTATTGACTACATACATGATATTGATCTATGATCTAAAATCCTAATATCTTAACACTTTTCAGCCATGTGTTCATCTTTCGAACATTTGAGTTGAAACAACTAGTTATCACAGTTTTAAATCGATGTCCCCATACATGTCCCACTCAATTAGTTCATCTTAAAATCCTTGTATCTTGAGATATATAACTCTTCAAGTCATGAATAAAATAATTTACATGCAATCCTTTGGCTATGAGAGGTCTCCTAAGTGAACTTATGGATTGTGCATCAGGATTGACCTATCCATTTTTTCATGATGTTTGATGATAGTCTGGTCTATATTATTCACTTGCTTAAGACATTTGATCATTTGGTCAATGAGGAACTTTACTCAGCTGATCTATCCAGTTGGAATATTTATATTTGATCCAAATTTGGCCAACATAATCTTGATATTAATGTGAATCCATGTTCACCTATGTGGTTAGTGCCTTTTTTATATCTGGAGTTAAATGATCTATTATGATTAACTCACCTATTTCATAGGTTTGTATATTATAAAAGGGAATAAATTATTTATGTTGAACCAATTTATAAATGCCTAATATATTATAATTCATATTTTTTAATAAATTTAATGGTTCATCAACTATATGCATCATGAACAAGGTTCCAACATGTATTAATTTGACAAATGGATGTAATGTAGATGGTACAAATTCTATTATGTGCATCCATTACCTACCCAATATAAAATTTATAATTTAAGTATTAGGTAATTAATTGAAATTTATTTTTAACCATTTTATCCCCCAATCTCACATCTAATTTGATTTAGCCAACTGGAGGGATATGTAAAATATTAAACCTTTTTATATGTATAATTGATTTTTTTAATAAGACTTGTAACAAAGAACATGGTGGTTATAAATTTGTGTTACAAATGTTTTAGACCAATTTATTATCAATAAACACTAATTTTATTCCTTTTTTTATGAATACTCACTTATATGAACAAATGCAAATGTTGGTTAATAATATCCTTGGAGGGTAAATTAGTTGGATCCAAGGTTATCAGTTTTTCATAATTTTTAAGATATTGCATTATATCCACAAAGTAAGTTGGTTCAATGTCACTTGGAACTTGGGTATTGTAGACATTATTTCTAAATTATATATCACCTCAGTCTTGTACACTTGGAAAATAAAGACCTTGGTTGTTCTTCTTAGGTTTATACCTTTCTCACTATCGAAAGTATCACATATAATATCTCTTTGTGCCAAATTACTTATATCTTAGTCTAACCAATTTTATTTTGATGATGTAAACATTTAATCATGATAAAAATAGTATAAACATCAATATATTTTATTTTGAAATTTTTGACTTGTGTTTATTTTCAAGCTAACTAGACACTTGTGTCTTAATTAGACACCTACATTGATGCAAGTGTCTAATCACAACATAAGTATCTATTGACATAAAGTCATCTAATCTGTAAATGAAATATATCCCTATGGTCAACCTAAGTTATTTAATGTGATGTATCTTTTGAAAGGACTAGTTACATACATGATTAGTCCTCATTCAATCCTCACCTAGAATAGACTAAAAAACTCACAAAGAAGATTACAAAAATAATTCAAGTGATTAAATATTCCCTATGTACCCCTATTTCCATATTAGTCATTTAGAAAACACACCCACACAAAAACACACACACACACACACACACACACACACACACACACACACACACACACACACACACACACACACACACACACACACACACACACACACACACACACACACACACACACACACACACACACACACACACACACACACACACACACACACACACACACACACACACACACAAACACACAAACACACACACACACACACACAAAGTAGTGAGGGAGAATCCCATGAACCATATCTACCAAGTTACAAGGTAGGTCACTATTTTACTTATCACATATTGAATTGTTATGTATAATAACCCACACATAGGGGAGAAATACATGAGTTTGAGGTGTTATTTCAAGTAATGTCTATATAAAAAAAGCCATTGATAATGTTTTGTTTGTGGTTAGTTTAACACTAAGATCCCACTAACTCATTTTACTCATATTTACTATCAAGATGACAAAAAAATATTTGTTATTTAAAAAGAAGTGATAGCCCTTGATCTAGATCTGAGCACACCAAAGTGAATATGACATAAAAACAAGAACATTCTAGGTGGTGTTGGAATATTTTCATCAATGTGAAATGAATTATAATTGATGTCAATGAAATTGCCAATAGAAATGTCAAAATAATTATAATTGATGTCAATAAAATTGCTAACATAATTGTAAATGAAAATATTAACTTAAATGTCAAGGGATTTGTCAATGAAAATATCAATGGAATTATCAATAGAAATGTAAATGGAAATATTAATGTAAATGTCAATGAACACATATTTAAGTGAAGAGGTGCCTCTTGGATGGGATTCCTCTTTTGTGAAGAGCCTTCTAAGGATATATAAGGTGGATAAAAGGTTGAGAAAGGTATCGAATTAATTATTTCTATCATTCAAGTATAAGTATATTTTTATGGAGAAGAAGAAGAGGAAATTTAATTTGCCATCATTCATTGATGAAGCAACAATACTAAGGTGAAATGCTATTTTAGTAGAGGTTGATGCCTAAGAAAGAAGAGATTGATATCTATTGCTAAGTTGGTGCTTAGTAAGAGGGATTGGTGTCTCTAGTAGGTGGGTGCTTATAAATTTTATAAGAATAATTTTTTTTTGTGGTTATATTTAGATAGTTTATCAAAGTAGTCCTTTTCTTTATGGTTTTCTCTTGAAAGGGTTTCCATGTAAATATCATGTTCTTAATTTGTTATTAATTATTGATGTTGTGTGATTGATATTATTATGATTATAAAATTTAAAAAGTAAAAGATTACCTTATACTGATTCACCCCCCTCTCATTGGTATCAGATCAAGTTCCTTCAAAAATAGTCTAACTGCTAGAAGGTATATATCAAGAACACACATGGCGAGTCAAGAATGATTTTCCTTGAGAAAGGGTACATTGTTTGATGAATGAATTATGAATTTTGGAGCATAAGGATTCACACTTACCTAATGGATATCATATTTTATATTTTTTAATTAGTTGTGATAAAATTAGTAGCTCCATCATCTCTTCCAACATATCTAATGAGAAAGAAGGTGAGTGAAAATAATGAAAAAGCTATGAATGTAATTTTGTGTGGTCTATTAGAATCAGAGTTTGTCAAAGTAATGCAATGTGAATCAAAAAAAATTATTTGGGATAAACTGAAGAACATATATGAATGATATGGAAAGGTTAAGAAAGCTAATTTTGAAACACATACAAGATAATTTGAAATTTTGAAAATGAAGGGTGAAGAAAACATTAAAGCCTATTTGCTTCATTTGGGTGAAATTTTAAATACTATCGAAGGATTTGGTGAAAATTTTGAAGATCCAATGATAGTGCAAAATGTGCTAAGGTCACTTCCCTTAAGATTTAATGCAAAATTTTCATCCATTGAGGAAATGAAGGACTTGGATAAAAACATTATGGATGAATTGCATGGGATTCTCATGGTATATGAAATGAGGAAAGAAACATAGAAATCATCTAAATTAGAGGCAACCTTAAAAGACTAAAAAAATGAATAATAAAGACCCTGAGACAAATAGTAGTTTTAATAATGAATCAGATGAATAAGAAGCTCATTTTGTGAGGAAGCTAAAGAAATTATCTAACAATTACAAATGTAAGTTACCCTTTAAATGCTTTAATTATGGAAAGGTAGGACATTTTATGGACAAATTCCCATATGTAGAAAATGAAAATATTTATGATGGAAAAGAGCATGATATAAAGATAGGCCACAAACAAGGTGAGTGTGAGAAAAAGTAGAGATTTCACAAACACAATAAAAACATCTATTCTAAAGAGGAAAGTAGTTCATATAAAGAGAGTTTCTCTACTAGTGATAAAGAAGAGATCTTATTCATTGTAATAGAAACAAAAGATGATATCTTAGAATGTGAAGACAAAGAAAGAGAAGAAAAAGAGTTAGAAGGGGAAGATAATGCAAAAATAGATGCAGAAGTAGATTTGGAAGAACTCATTTGTGCCCTAAGTAAAATCAAGAAAATCAAGAAGAATAACTTGAAACAAAAATTATATCTTCAAGAAGACTATGAATCTAAGGAAAAAATGTTAGAAAGTCTTCAGGAATCACAAAATATGATCATCAACCTCAAGATTCAACTTGTAGAAGTAAAAAGGATTCAAAAGGAGGTGAGAATCCAATTGAACAAAAAAGAAGAAAATTGTGAGAGGCTAGAGTCTAAAATTGCTTCCTTGAGGAAGGAACTAGAGATAAAAACCACTAACCTGATATGAATCCTCAAAATTTGAGAAGAGTGACTAGATCTTAGATGATATCATAAATGGGTAAAGGTAACCATTTATAAATACTAGTCTTGGATATAAACAAAATTAGATGGCAAATAAATAATATCACAAAGAGCCACCAAATAAGGAAAATGAGTAAAAGACAAAAAGCTATGTAAATTTTCTCAAAAGTCCTATTATCAAGAAGAAATAGAATCAAGTCCCATAGAAAATAAGTAGTCCTCTAAAATATAAAAAGGATAAATTCAAAAATTACTTTCCTCCAAGGCAAGCACATGTGACCAAGTTTAAAAACACTTTCTTTGGGTGTTGATTTGCATGTAATCATTTTGGGCATAGAGAAATGGAGTGTAAGACACATGCAATAAATAAGTATAACTAGGATGATGGCATAAATACTTATAGAGATTCAAGTAGAAACTATAAATCATTTATCCCTTTATCAAATTACAAAGAGAATAACATTGTATGTTATAATTATAATAACTATGGACATATAGCATGGTTCTATAGAAGTATTTTTATATAACCCCCAAGAAAAAATAAGAAAGTGAATTGTCATGTGGTAAAGAAAAGAGAGCCTAAAAAAATATGAAAATAGAAGAAAGAGGAAGTTATTCAGGACAAGGAGGAATTCATGCTTGTACACACATTTTTTCATGCACACAAATAATGGAAACAATGGTATATTGACATTGGATGCTCAAGTCACATGACTAGGGACAAGAGAAAATTTATCTCCTTGAAGGAAATGAGTGAAGGCATGGTAAAATTTTAAGATAATTTCACAATGATAATAGTTATAAAAGGTATCTTTAACCTTGATAATGGAAAAACAAAAACAAAAAATGTATTGTATGTTGAAGTATTAAATAATAAACTTCTAAGTGTCATCTAAATGTGTGATCAAGGACACATTCTCACATTTTATTCTCAAGGTTTTGAGATTAGGAAACTAAACATATGAAAATTAGTTATATATGTAATCAAAACAACAAACAACCTTTACATACTCAATGAGGTTAAGGGAGAAAAATACTACATGATCTAAATTGACAAAAGCTAGTTATGGTATAGAAAGATGGGCCATATGAACTTCAATAATCTAGTGAAAATCAGCACAAGTCAAGCCATAATAGATATGTTGAACATTAAAAAGCTATCAAACATTCTTTCCAAGTAGTGTTAGGATGGAAAACAAACAAGAGTGAGTTTCAGGTCAAAGTAGTGATAAACCACCAAGCCATGAGAATTGATTCATATAGACCTTTGTAGGTCTAGAAGAAAGCAAAGCATATAAGGTGAGAGTTAATTTATGTTTCTCATTGATTATTATTCTATAATGACATGGGTTGCTTTTATAAAATAAAATTCTAAGGAATTCAATAAGTTTAAATATTTTAAAGCTTTGGTTGAAAATGAAATGAATTTGAAAATCAAGTGCTTGAGATCATATCGATGAGGTGAGTTTGTCTCAAATGAATTCAATGATTTTTGAGAGCAACATGGAATAAAAAGGCATTTCTCATCTTTAAAGACTCCACAATAAAATGGAGTTATAGAAAGGAAGAATTGAATTATTCAAGAAATGTCTAGAATGATGTTAATTAATCTAATCTTTTAGATAGGTATTAGAGAGATGTTAACACTGTAGTCTAAATTTTGAATAGAGGACAAATTTGAATAAACAATAAAAAAACCCATTATGAGTTATGGAAGGGTAGACTAACATCAACCAAATATTTTAAAGTGTTTGGGAGAAAATGCTTCATTAAGAGAGATGAAGAAGACTTGGGAAAGTTTGAATCAAGAGAAGATGAAGGAATTTTTATTATATATTCCTTAAAAAGTAAATCTTATATATGTTATAATAAAAAGATGTAAACAATCATAGAAAGTTCCTACTTGGATATTCCTAAAAAAGTAAAGCTTATAGATGTTATAATAAAAGGTTGTAAACAATCATAGAAAGTTCCAATGTAAATATGGATGAAAGAAGGCCACATAAAATAAGTGCACAAAAAAATGATCATTCAGAGGAACTAGACTTCAAAGAAGGATAAGAAGTAGAAAAACAAGAAGAAATGGAAAGGGAAGATATGAAGGCACCATCTCAATTTTTTCAAAACAATCATTCTAAAATTCAAATTATTCATGATATTGATGTTAATCTACAAATTAGAAGAATATTTATGAGTACACTTGAGAAAGTAATCGTTTCCTTGTTATTTGAAATAGATCCCAATACTTTTGATTAATCTCGCAATGACAAACATTGTATCGATGCTATGGAAGAATAATTAAACCAAATTGAAAATAATGAGACATGGGAGCTCATTCCTAGACCAAAAGGTAGGAATGTAATTGGTACCAATTGGGTGTTAAATAATAAGATAAATAAATATGGTCAACTAACAAGAAATAAAGTAAGGTTGGTTTGAAAGGGGTATGCTCAAGTGGAAGGTATTGATTTTGAAGAAACATTTGCCCTTGTTTCAAGATTAGAAGCCATTATAATTTTTTTTATCATATGATGGTTTCAATAACTTTAATTTTTATCAAATGGATGTGAAATCTACTTTTATAAATGGAAAGTTAGAGAAATAAGTATATATTAAACAACCAAAAGGTTTAATTCTATCAGAAAATAAGGACTTTATGTGTAGATTGAAGAAGGAACTATATGGGATAATGTAAGTCCTCAAAGCTTGGTATTCAAGGCTTGATAAACACCTACAAGAAAAAGGTTTTAAAAGGGGAGTTGTTGATAGTAATCTTTATATCAAGATAAAAGGTGAGAATTAGTTGATTATTGTGGTATATGTGGATGATATCATTTTCAGAGGAGATAATAAATGAAAATTTGAATCATTTGTAAAATATATGCAAAAGGATTTTTAAAAGTCCACGTTGTGGAAGTTATTATTTTTTCTTAGTTTGAAAATTTCTCAATCTAATAAAGCAATATTTATCTCCTAAACCAACTATATAAAGGAGATATTGAATAAGTTCAAAATGGAAGATTGCACACTTATTAGCACACCCATGGTTATATGATATAATTTAATTAAATAGAATGAATATCTTGAAGAGAATTAGTTGCTTTATAGACCCATGATGGGTATCTTGTTATATAGCATAACACCAATTCTAGATATCATGCAAGTTGTAGGCTTGGTAGCACATTTTCAAGTACCCTCAAAAGAAACACATGTGAAAGCATTCAATATGATATTAAAATATCTAAAAATCACATTGGATTTTGTCTTATGATATCCAAGTGATGAATATTTCACACTAAAAAAATACATAGATGCATATTGGGCTGGAAGTGTTGATGACATAATAATTAAAAATGGAGGAGCATTATTTCTTGGAAAAAATCTAGTATCATGGCTAAGAAAAAAAATAGCCTTCTTTTTATTTATCTAAAAATGAAGAAGAATGCATAGCTTCAGTGTATTTTTATACACAATCCCTTTGGATGAAGAAAACTTCAAAATATTTTAAGATAGAATATGAACATCTAGTCTCAATATTCAATGATAACAAAAGTGAAATAAATAGTTCAAAGAATCTGGTTATGCACTATAAAACAAAACACATTCAAATTAAGTATCAATTATTGAGAGAACAAGTTGCAGATCAAAAAGTAAATATTGATTACATTTACACAAATGAACAAATATCAGATATATTCACAAATCCGCTCCCAAAATAAACTTTTGAGTTTATAAGGTAGAAATTGGGAGTGATCTACTCTTCATCTAGTCATTAAATCCATCAAGAGAAGCATGGATTAAGGGGGAGATTTTTTTGCATTATTTAGATCCATGAATATTTTGTTAATATACATTTTAATTGTGTTGTATGACTCTTTTCCATTGATGTCAAAGGGGAGAAATTAAAGAAAGGGGGAGTAAAGGAGAACTACAAGAAGGGGGAGTTCATGTACTATTTTTCTATAGGATTGCCATTAGTGATGAATGGGGAGATTGTTAGAATATTGTCATTGATGTCAAATAAATTGTAATTTATGTCAACATAATTTCTAATGAAAATATCAAAATAATTTTATCTGATGTCAATGGAATTTCCAATGGAATTATTAACATAAATATTAATGAAATTGTCAAGTAAATTGTCAATGCAAATGTCAATGGAAATTTCAGTATACACATATTTTGGTGAAGATTTGACTCCTGGATGAGATGCCTCCTTTTTGAATAACCTATAAAGGCTATAGAAGGTAGATAGAAGGTTGATAAATACATGGAATTAATTCTTTCTATCAGTCAAGCATAATCAAAAAAAATTGAAGAAGAAGAAGAGGAAATTGAATTTTCCATCATTCATTGATGAATAAAAAATAATAAGGTGAAATATTGTTTCAATATAGGTCAGTGCCTCAGAAATAAGATATTGGTATCTCTTGCTAAGCTAGTGCTTAGCAGTGGGGATTGGTGTTTGTAGTAGGTTGGTTCATACAAAAAATTTTAGCAATGGAGATTGGTGTCTTTAGTAGGTTGGTGCCTACAAAATTTTTAGTGATGGGGATTTTTGCCTCTAGTAGGTTGGTGCTTACAAAAAATTTAGTGATGTGGATTTGTGCCTCTAGTAGGTTGGTGCCTACAAATTTTGTAAGAATAATTTTATTTGTGGTTGGATTTAGATAGTATATTAAAGCAGTCTTTTTCTCCACTATTTTCTCCTTAAAGGTTTTCCACATAGATATTGTGTTCTTATTATGTTTTTAACTATTTATGTTGTGTGATCGATATTATTATGATTATCAATTTAAAAATATAAAATATTAACATATATTGATTCACCTCTCTCTTAGTATAAGTGTGTGCTCAACAAGTGGTTGCATCTAAATCTAGGGGATATTTAATACTGGACACTTATGTCTAGGTTAGATAAAAGCATGGACATAATTATATGAGCTTGACATAAGTTTTTGATATCATATAGGTCAATTTTATATAATTTTATGGTAGTCTTATAACATACTTCTATCCTAACTCCTCCTTGTTCGAGATCTAGATTTGTATTAGCATCAAAACTAGTGAAGTAACATTATTTTTTCATTTACTTCAATATATATCATAGTTACAATATTTATTTTTATTATATCTTAGTATATAAATTTATAATTTTTTTTATCTAAGTTTTAAAATTAATTGGCCTACTATAGAGATAGTTTATAACCCTTGTGACCTAGACTATCTCTACCCCATTTAACACTAGATTACTAAATATAAATTTTAGGGTTAATAAATTTGGTAAAATAAACCTATGTGAATGAAACAAATTCTGATTTAAGGTTTCCAACCTCCTAGGGTTTTAGCTTGTTTTAATTTATTTTTTATCTAAAACTTTACCATAGGTTTTACCCTCCTCTTGTTGCCAATATTGATGTTCAAACACTTACAAGTTGCTTCTTCCTTTATTGGTGCATTTAGGCCTATAAATATATCCATTTATAAATCCTTCAAAGTTATTTTTTACTCATGTTTCTATACTAAAAAAATTCTTTCTATCCTCCAGATTCGATTTTAGATGTTTCAAGTTTTACAATTTACAATATTTATTAAATATTAACATACAAGGTGAATGGTATAATTATTTTATAATAAATTATTGTGTTTCACCCAAAATAACATTTTACTCAAAAACCTCTACCAAATCTACAAAAATAAATTCATGTTTTATCACAATGTTGATTCTTTATTGGTAATGTTCTAGGGTTTTTCTTGTGAAGCATTCCACATTGTTTGGCCTATTTATGATTCATAATAATCCATTTTATAATTAATCAAAGTATTTTCATAGTTGTGGTTCATATAAATTAAAAAAAAAAATCCAAATTATTGTATGTATTTGAAAACTTTTGTATTTTACTATTTTTATTAAATGTAGATCTAGAGGATATACACTATACCTTAGTTTCCCTATATTTTTTTTGTTTGTCTCATTTTCTATTTTTTGAAAAAATCCTATCTCATATATATAAAAATTTAGCCAATATTCTTAAATTGTTATGTCCTTATTATATCATGTTAGAATGCTAACATTTGTATGTCTTTTGTTTCTTACTCTCATATCAATTTTTAGAATAATTAAAATGGATAAAAAGGAATTCTTATTCTTCATAACCCTAAGTGGGGTGATTACCATCCTTATAACAAAGTCCATGATATCACTCTTTAAGGGGTTAGGTAGATGGTACATGTATGCATATTCAATTCAAAGCACCTAGGGTTTGTGTTTGTGAATCCCTAATTGATAAAAATATCACTATGAGAAGGT
This sequence comes from Torreya grandis, assembly GCA_037957365.1. NCBI lineage: Eukaryota > Viridiplantae > Streptophyta > Pinopsida > Cupressales > Taxaceae > Torreya > Torreya grandis. Next base: position 10,923 of record JARHVA010003388.1, read on the forward strand.
TCATATAAGAGTTACAAAATAAAATTAACTATTTTAGTTCAAATAATGAAATCAAATGGAAAATAAGTTTACATATATGTAAATTCTAAAACATGTTAATGTTAACCATGTGTTTACATCTATATTTATCAATGTTATGCCAAGCAAGGTTTCATATGGAAATAAAAAGATAAAACATAATACATAATACATATTAAAAAAATGATTAAAAAATTTAACAAAAGGATACTAAGAGTCCAAGTGAAATCCTAAGGGAGATTCTTAAAAATAAAGTGATTCAACTACCTCCCTTACATCCTATAAGGAGATCAAAAAATTATTGTGCATAAAATAAAATCCATGGACATCATATTGTTTTTTGTTTTAAATTGAAGAAATGAATACAAATTCATGAATGCAATGGTGATCATATCATTGATACATCAACTAAGAAAACCACTCACATTATGAGACCTCTCCTAAAACATAAATGAAAAAAGAATAAATATGGGTACTAAAGAATAATTTAAAGCCAAAATAGTTGTGAATACCAAACATAGAACAAGAAAAGTTTCAAAAGACCAAGCTAAAGCAATATATGACTACAAAATTAAATGATACAAATATGATTTCCAATGATCCAAACATCACATATATCCATATATAGAGGAATAAGAAATGAACTACAAAACCAAATAGTCTATGATTTCATCCTCAAATAAATAAGTCAATGAACAAATCACATATTTTCCTAGTGTGTAAGTAAAGATACATGACACTTATGTATCCCATAATGAGATGAAACATTTTGAAAATGATGAACATACTTAATAAAAAAAATTCATGAAGGAAACTCCAATCTATGGTTTAATTCATTATTCATATACAAATGATCAAAAAGACATATCACATGTTCAATAATAACCTAAGAAGTTACATCTTTCATATACCACTAACATGGAATATTGGAATGATATTAATGCTACATAATATTGGTATGATCATGATGATCTTGATTGCATAGCATATGAGTATGATACACATCATATATATCCTTAATATAAATGTGTCTCTAATGAGTACTCTATATATTGGTAGCACTTTTATTTTTACATGTCTTATTTAGGAAAAAAATTAAATATTTTAAAAAATACCTAACAAAAAATAAAAAAATCAAAAATCAAAAAATATTTTCAGCATCTTCATATACTCATCAGTTCCATAACATCTATGTTGTTAATTACATGATGGTATGTAACAACCCCACTAGGTTTTATCGGAATATAGTAATAATTTAAAAAAAAATTAATTACACATATTCATCATACATATTTTACCATGAGAAACTTAACTAGTGATATTTAGCTAATTGTATTAATTTAGTTAGCCAAAATGTTTATATCTAATCCACTTAGCATTGGATCACCATGAATAGTTATGAAATTCATGACAAATACAAAAATAAAAATAAATATTGCATATAATCATAAATAAAATAATACAATTTTAGCCATGACTGATATAACATTACAACCACTACTGTAGACATATAATGTATAAATATTATATTTTTCAACAATACATAATAATATCTCAAAT
>JARHVA010003388.1:17500-32500 GCA_037957365.1 Torreya grandis
AATATATTTTACAAAATTGTTATTTATCTTTCAACATTTAAATTAAACATATATAATACCATAATAATAATATTTAATTATTATTATCTAGATCTTATAGATCAAATAAAAATAATGAAATTCATCATAACATCATAAAGTTATACTAAAAAATCATACCTAATAAGGTAGTAAGGAAAGTACAAACACATATGAATTCAATAAAGCAAGCAAGAAATTACATCAAAGAAGATAAGCTACATAAGATCACTAAATTAGCAAAGACACTTCAAACAAATCAACATGATCATTAATGAAAACTATATTAGTGAAAACATAGAATATCACATTAGTCATTTAAATTTAAAACAAAACATACTACAATTACATATCAAACAACACAATCATGGAATACAAATGTGGTGTGTCCAAGGGTTTCTTGGTTTGTTTCTATCATCCCCCAACATCTACATCTAAACCACCCTCTCTGATGATTCTCTCCCTCTATCACACACTAAGGAAGGAATCTATCCCCCATCCACCTAAAAAAAATGCAGGTAAGTTAACCCAAAACATCATTATATTCAAAAAATAATATTGTATAATTAGCAAACATGATCACAATATACATTAAAATTAATACTAACTCATAGAAAAATAATCATGTTAATCAAGCTACACATAACTATCCCATAATCAACATATGTTATAAAGGTTAATCAAATATTATTTAATCAACTAATTCACAGTAATAATCCACATATCAAACATGTTATTTAACTAATAGAGAAATAGGGATGTGACATCTTTCCCCATAAAATTGTTCATCATCTCGATGACATTTATCCAAACACAAGTTATGAATTTAAAACATTATTAAATAGAAAATAATATAATATATAACAACAATTAAGAAAAAAAATGTGGCAATGGCCTATAAAACTCATAATAGTCCTCCCAAATGGAACTAGACTCAAAATATTGGTCCCATAGAACCTTACATTGTGGCACTTCTCTTTTACATAAATGGAGTTTGTAAATGTCAATTACTTTGATTAGATTTACCATGACCACCCCAGGGTCTAGAACCTACAAATCATTCCAATCCAATGCATGTTAAAGATCAATAAGATAAGACAAATGGAAGAAATTATGAAAAAGAGATAGATATGATGGAAATTCAAGCCAATATGCTAAAATATTCACCACTCCCAAAACCTCAAAAGGTCTCATATATCTTAGTGAAAATTTTGTTGATTTCCTACATTTAATCAATCCTTTTTTAGGCTTAACCCACATAAACACTTTATCACCTACATAAAACTTCATAAATATTCTCTTCAAATCATCATAAATTTTATGTCTATCAGTGGCCTTGACTAAATTTTGTCTGATTATCCACTTACTCTTCCATTTCTAAAAGCATCTCACCTCTAAAGACTTCTCTATCTTCTAACCTATCCCAATTGTTTGGTGTTCTACAATACCTTTTGTAGAATGCCTCAAACTGATCTATCCTTAATGTCAATTGGTATGAGTTATTGTAAGAAATCTTAACTAATGTAAGGTATTCCTCCCACTTGAATTGTTGATCCATACAATACATATGAAGGAGATATTATAAAACTTGGTTAACTCACTCTATTTATCCATCAATTTGTGGGTGATAAGCAATCTTGAAGTTCAATTTTATACCTATAGATGAATTTAGAGTCAATTAAAACCCAGAAGTCATCCTCAGATCATGATCCAAAATTATCTTCTCTAAAAAACCATGCAATCAATACACTACTTTTATGAATATCTTTGTAATCATAGGTGTATCATCTATCAAGTTTCCTGGTATGAAGTGGGATACCTAGGTTAATTTTTCAATTAAAATCAATATGATTTCATGCATGTTATATGATAATGATAAACCTTAGATGAAGTCCATACTGATCACCTGCCACTTCCATTCTAGTATGTCATGTGAATACAGAAATCTTTTGAGATGTATATATTTAGCTTTCACATGCTGACATTCTAGATAATGAGACACAAAATCCACTACATCCCTCTTGATTATTTTCCATAAATAGAGTGGTCTAAGCTTATCCACAAGCCTGGTTACTCCTAGATGTCCTGAATATGGGTCATGGTGAAATTAATTTAGCATAATGCTCCCCAGATTCTCTCTATTAAGCACATACATCCTATTATTATACCACCAATGACCATCATTATTTATCTTGAATCCATTATACCTAAGACTTTGGGCATTCTTCAATAATTCTTTCCTAACCTAATTGTATAATTCATCTCCTAGTAAGAATATGATCACTTGATATTTGAAAGTACTTCTAATAATATCCACGACTACTATGTACATATGGGACAAAGCATTAGCTACTATATTATACATGCCTTTGATATAGTTAATATCAAAATCATAATTAGACAATAAATATAACCATTCTCTTTGATGAACATTTATATTCAATTGGGTGAATGTGTACTTGAGTCCCAAGTTATTAGTATTGAGCTCAGAAGTTTTTATCAATAGATAATGCTTCCAAATATGTAAAACATAAAAAAATCACATAATATCTTGGTCATGAAGATCATAATTCACCTTATATGGCTTCATTTTACTAGACTCATAAGCTACCGCTAAACCATCCTACATAAGAACTCTTCCAAGTCCATTCCTAGATGCATAAGTGGTTATTGATAATTTACCATTAGGATCAATAACTCTTATCAATAGTGCTAAAGTAAGCCTCCTTTTTAGTTCCTTAAAGGATGCATCACACTTATATACCTATATAAAACTTTGATTCTTCCATTAAATAGAGGTAATTATATTAGCTATCTTAGAGAAATTTGGAACAAATTTCCTATAATAGCCTACTAACCCCATGAAACTCCTTACCTCATGAATATTATTTGGTGCCGACCACTCTATAATGGATCTTATCTTTGCTATATCAACTAAGATACCATCTAATGAGATAATATGTCATAAATATTGCACTTTATTTTGGAAAATAAACACTTAGACAAATTTCCATGTAACATGTGATTCAACAAATGTTGCAAAACCAATTCTAGATACTACAAATGATCTTCCTTATCCTTGGAATAAATGAGGATGTCATCAAGAAAGACCAAAAAAAATGATCTAGGTAATATCTAAACACATCGATCATAAGATTCATAAATTGTGTTGGAGTATTTATCAATCCGAATGGTAACACTATGGACTCGTATTTCCCATATCAAGTCTTGAACACTATTTTTAGAATATCCTCTTCACAGATCATCAATGGGTGATACCCTACTCTAAGATCAATCTTAAAAAAGACTATGGGCCCTCAAATTTGGTCAAAGAGATTATCAATTCATGGAAATAGATATTTATTCTTGATCATTGCTTTATTCAACATCATGTTTATTCTTGATCATTGATAAAGACAACTAGTGCACCCCATGGTCACACACTTGGTTGAATCAACCCTTTCGATAACAAATCCTAAAATTATTCCTTTAACTAACCCAATTCATTGGTTTTTATTATGTGTGATGCCTTAGAATATGTTTTAGATCCATGTATGATATCAATCAAAAAATTGAACTCACACATACGTTAAAATCTTGGTAATTCTATAGAAACCTGTCATAGAAGTTTCTCATAAAAGGATAATCTTTGATAGATAGTTCATAAGAATATTCCATATAATTTATCTTAATGATAAACCATTCCTTTGAGCTTTCATGAGTTTAACTATAAAAATCTTCCTCATCTTTAACTCCCTTCTCTCACCTTGAAGTTGTGTCTGATTTCCAAAATTAGCTTGACACTCACAACTCTTTAGAAAATAGTCAACCTTGGCTTTATGATTTATAGGTGAATTGACTCTTAGGAACACATCATATGATCCCAATAATTTTAAAAACATGTATACTATGGTAGTGAACTTAGGAAGCCTAATCTCTACTTTTATAACACATTTATCAACTTTGACCTTAGACTCATTCCCATACTATACCAACCATGTATTTACTATAACTGTAAACTTTATAGAGATTTTACTAAGCATTGTAAGAGCAATGAAACATTATGTATCTCCTATATCAGTAAAAAAACTAGATGATCAAATAAAATACCTGATAGTTGTATGGGTGAAGCTTATACACAACCTATCGATTGTAAATAGATACATGAATCTTCTACTAAAACATACCTTGATAAGAAGTTTAACCCTTGTTATGTAATTTATGCTAAGGAAATTCTCAATAAAAATGGTCACCTCAGAAAATAAAACATCCTCCAACTGGTCCTTTCTATTATGGCTAGTCATATCAATATATGATAAGCAAAATAAATGATCCTAACATAGACAATATTAGAATTATTTTAAACACACTATACTATTTTATTCATACACTCTTGTTATAAACCCATACGGGTGTTACATATTTATAGGAATATCATTCTTATATTAATGAGAATTATTTCTCCATTAATTTCACCCTAAATCTCTCAATCTCCTATATACGATATATTGTGTAGTCATATAAAATGCAAAATTTGGTTATTTAAGTATGGTTAAAGACACCTAATCCATAGGTCATCCTACTTACTTGCATAATCCTTTTAATCCTTTCTTTCACTGATTCCTAGTCATCCATAACCATTTGAACTTAACCCTTAAAAACCTAGGAAGATCTTTCAGGCCCAAATTCATTACCCTAGGTCTCATTCCCTTTGGACAATAGTGACCAATTTGGACTGGAGTGCTAAAACCCAGGGTGTCCTATTTCTAGTGCTACTATCCAAGTGCAAAATAGGTTCTAATAGTCATTTTCTCCTAGATACTTAACCTATTTCATGTTGGCCTAATGTGAATTCATTTAACCCATGATAATTAAATCCACTATAAAATGCCACTGAAAGTCTATTTAGAAGGGTTGGCACTCATTTACAAGAGAGAAGTAAGATACAAGCAAGACTACTCAAGCACTCTTCACTATTCTTAGCATACATCCATCCAACAATATTTCAAGCTTATTCAAACCTTTACACCAGTGTCTAGTCATTCCAAGTACACCCAATTTTTCATCTAGTTGCATTTTCATACATAAATTCACCAAGAACTTTAATGGGAGAACTACATTAGCTTGATCCCTCCTTAGAGTATTGGTATGTAGGCAATGTGCCCACACATAGGGTGTGAAATACATCTAGTGTATCCTTTGCACACTAATCCCTTATCTCTCTTTCCAAAGATATCATTCAAGTTCAAGTACAAATATCTCTTAGGGATTTTAAAGATTAATATAGATGCACATCAAGCTCCATAGACTTCTAGGATTCGATATTTCACTAACAGGGTAATACAAACCTACTAATTAAAACCCAAAAAACTCAGATCACCTAGATAATAGTGTTAGAAAAAGACTAAAGTGTCAAATAATAGGGTGTCCTAATTTTGGTGTTATTATCCAATCAAAAAACTAAGTTTAATAACCTATTTTTGACATTCTCCCAAGCATGTACCTAAATTCTTAGACCCTATCTTTGACTAGACATCTCAAAATAAGCTAAGTCATTTTCTCTCATTGATTACTACTTTTAGAAAAGGAAAAAATAAAATATGTTTACATAAATTAGTGGATTAATTATTTCATATTATTTAATGATTTAATTTACTCCAAACCTATTTATTATTTAGGAATAAAACTCTATTAATCTAAAAAATAATTAAAAATTTGTTGACCCTAACTTACTTCAAATTTTTAAAGAAAAACCTTACAAACCCTAAGGTAAATTATTTTTTATTTTTTTCCATAATTTCCTAATTTTTCCTATATTTAGAAATCATAAATATAAAAATTAATTGAAAATTTCTTATTATATTTTATAAAAACCCTAGTTTTCACATACTAGGTCCTTTTTTCATACAAACACATTCCAAACACTAGGGAAAATATATTGCTAATTTTAGAAATATTTACTGATTTTTCCTAAATGTTTCAAGAAAAATTATATAAATTTTCTATAAATTTGTATCAAATATTTAAAATTATCATAGTAATTTTAAAAATTCATTCAATAATCCCTAGTTGCATGTACTAGATCCTATTGTGCTTGTCATAGTATCGCCTTACATCCATGGTTAAATTGGAAAAATGTTATTCATTTATTTACAAAATTTTCTTAGATTTATTTCAAATAATAAAGAAACTATAATGGGCCTTATCATGTACATGAATAATGAATTTTATCATATTTTATTACAGAGCTTCATCCTTTTCATTTCATGTTTATGTTTCATTATACGGGATGATATTACAAAATTCATTGCAAAAAATGCATACGATTTCAAAATTCTTTCCATATATTCTTTTTTCACTCATATGGAATGATTAGCAACTCCATTGTGCTAAATTAATTCAAAATTTTATGTTGCATATCAAAATTTTATATGCCTTTATGACAAAATTCATGTTCTATATACTTTGCTTTTTATTCCTCATATGGAAAATTATTCAAATATATCTTGCTAAATGCATTCAAAATGTTAAGTTGCATATCCAAAGTTTATATGCCTTTATGTAATAATTCATACTCTCTATCCCTTTCTCACTAAGGAATTTTATTTATAAACATATTATTGCATAAATCATAACTAAAAAGTCATGCATTGGACTTCACATTCATGCTTTCTACCTTAATGTATATAACTCATTGACTCTTTTTGAGTATCTCCCTATCATTACTAGACACAGGCAAACACCAATGGTTATATCCATCCCTCCTTCCTTTAAACTTGGTACATATAGATCTTATCCCACATCTAAAACCAACCTTATACTTGTAGTAGATCATAAGGTCCATGTTATTACCAATGTTTATGAAGATATGCAAGTTGATTACACCTATGGCAATAGCTTTACCACCTAGGATAAAAACTCCTCAAATATAGTTTTTGTTCTTAAGATCCTTTAATGATATGATATTTAAAAACATGTGTTGTATGTAGCCCTTCATAATACTAGAATTCTTGTTTAAATTAAACCGGCTTATGTTTCATCTATCCTCAACATAATGCAATGGACCGAAGAGCATATCTCTTTTGAGAAATAAGATTTACCCCTGCAACACTTTATTGAACAGAATCTAACTTTTTATATTCAATTAAGAATTAATGATATAGGAGTCAAAAGAGTGTTAATCAATAAGTACTCAGGACTTAACATTTTTAGCATATCATTTCTTAAGTGTCTTAACATACAACCTCAAGATCTAGACTATTTTGATATGAAAATCATAGGTTTCAAGAACATTCCATAAAATTAATGGGTTAAATAATACTTAATCTTACCTTAGGGCCTAAGCCACTACCAACCACTTGCCAAGTCATGCCAAATGACCTTAATTATAATTTATTACTTAGTCAGCCTCAGATTCATGATATGCATGTAGTCCCTTCTATACTCCATGCTTATTTAAAATTTAGTCACAAAGTTTACATATACACATGCCCAATAGATAATGAACCTTTAAAATATTACCATGTTTTTTAATCCTAACATAATTATACCTTGTACTTTAATCTTAGTGGTATACCTACATAACCTACTATTCATAATGCACACTCAGACCATACATAAAATCAGAGAAATCCAAATTATGTTGTAGCACCAATACATGATCACCAATTCACCTCACCTTTTTCACTCACATATCTTAATAACATGGGCTATCATGGCAAAGGACATGGAAAACATGAAAAAGGAATAATCAATCCTATCGAGGTATCCACACAACATCAAATATGAGGGCTAGGATACTAGTTTAGCCTTAACCATGATAAATATTTTCCCTCCCTTTATAAATAAATAAAATTTTGTCCACCCATTGCACATGCCAACAATAAAGTTAATCATGTGTCTACATTATAATTGGTCTATCCTAATCTAATCAATAATATAGTTTCACTCAATTTGTTTACATTACATGAACTCTCTAGCGATGAATCCCTCCTATAATTTTTTAGATTGTATAAGGACCACCCATATTTTTATCATAAAAACATATTTCCAAATCACATAAATTCCCACATGTACTTTGGATAAAATATAGATTCATTCCATGAGATACCAGTTGACTCAGATGATACTATTCCTATAACTCCATATATACTCGATCATTCCACACTACTTAACGAGGAAATAATAAATTTCAATTTTGGAACTAACAAAGATCCCCATATTGTCTTATTAGTCATTTCCTTACAAAAAGAAGAGGATGTAGATATTCATAAAGATTTAACAAATTTTCTAGAAATCTTTGCTTGGCCATATTCAGATATGTTAAGAATTGATACATCTATAATATTCCATCAGATTCCTTTATACCTTGATGTTAAACCATTTAAATAAAAAAAATCGTAAAATACATCCTAAGGTGGTTCTCCTTATCAAAGATGAAATCCAACACCTCTTAGATGCTAGTTTCATTTGACTATTAGCACACCCTAAATGGATTTCCAATATAGTTCCCATTATAAAACCTAACAGATAAATTCAATGTTGTTATGATTCTCATGATTTAAATAAATCATGCCCCAAAGATGATTTCCCCTTACCAAATATTAGTATGATCATAGATTCCATATCCAGATATGAAATTTTATCATTTATGGATGGTTTTGTTAATTACAATAAAATTGAAACTGCTAAAGAAGGTTAAGAAAAAACATTTTTTACAACACCTTGGGGTATATATTATTACATTGTCATGCCTTTTAGATTAAAAAAAATAAGAGCCACATATTAACATACGATGATGCACATTTTTCATGACTTGATTCACCATATAGCCGAGAATTATGTCAATGATATAGTAGCTAAATCCAAATAATGACAACATCATGCTATTGATTTATAAAACTTCTTTCAATGACTCAGCCAATATAATGTTTGATTAAACCCAAAGAAATGTGTGTTCAAAGATATATTAGGCAAAATCTTAGGCTTCATTATTTCTCAACATGGCATATAGGTTGACCCTAATAAATTTAAAGCTATCATTTATATGCCACCTCCTATGACCTTAAAACAACTTCATTCCCAACAAGGCAGGATTCAGGAAATCCATCATTTTGTAGCACAACTTTATGATAAAACTTAGTCATTCACTTTATTTCTAAATAAATAAATTAAGTTTATTTAGGACTAGGCTTATAAATAAAGCTTTGATACAATTAAGAAATATCTTATTAATCCACTTGTTTTACTACCACCTATCCTAGACAAGCCTTTTCTACTATATATCTCAACAATACATCATGCATTAGAAGCACTCTTAACACAACATGATGATCAAAATACTGAATGAGCAGTGTACTACATCAGTCACACATTGGTAGATTATGAAAAAAATACTCCCCAATAGAAAAACTATGTCTAGATTTAGTTTTTTCCACACAAAAACTACAACATTACATGGTCAATAATGAGACTCAATTTATCACAAAAGTAAACCCCTTAAAAATCCTACTAGCCAAACCACATCTTTATGGTTGCATCACAAAATGGGTTATGTTATAATAGAATTTGACTTAAAAATAGTCCTCTAGAAATCAATAAAGGGAAAAATCATTACAGACCATTCGGTAAAAGCACCACTATTAGATACCAATCCTCTTAGTGACACATTAAAAGATGATTTCAATACCTATTCTACCCATTAATATATTTTTACCATGTTCATTGATGTCTCTTGATGTGCATCTAGTTTAGGGTTACGTGTTATCTTTGTCAATCCTACTGGTCACATTTTTCCTATAACATACCAATTAATTTGCTCTTGCAACAACGACATAGTATAATATGAATCACTTATCTTAGGACTATTTGATACCAATCTCTCCATATAAAATCTATTTAAGTCTTCATTGATTCTCAACTTTAGGTTTATCAAGTCAATGATGTTTATCAAACAAAAAGAGAACATCTTATCCCATACCACAACATGGTATAATGTCTATCATCACAATTTGATTATTTTTCTATTGAGAGCATTCCCTAAAAAGACAATAGATGCAATGGGTAGTACTGCATCTCTAATTCCCATTGACATCAATGAAGATCAAGCATTTTTTTAATTAAATGATTATAATCACCACCAATATATAATGCAGAGTTAATTGCTCTTTCTATCTTAGCTACTACATGAAGCTTTCTAATCCCAAAATGGTTCTCTGATAATTATAACTTTCTCAGCAAATATATTATATTAGATACTTTCTCTTAAAATGACAAATGTAAGTTATAAAATCAATCACTCTATTACATAATCATTGGTGGACACCTTTTCAAAAGATCCTTCGATGGACACTTAATACAATGCTTAACCTTAGTAGAAGATAAAATTTCTCTAGCTCAGATACACAATAGTGAGTATGGTGGTCATTTTAGTCAAAAATCCATATCATACAAACTCCTTTGATAGTGGTAGTACTAGCCTAGCATGGAAGATGAATGTATAAAATATGCAAAGCTATGTGATAAATGTCAATGAAATAATAATCTACAACATGCACCATCACAATAATTATAACCTACTATCTCTCCATGGCCCTTCATGAAATGGTGATTTGATCTCATTGGAAGAATTAACCTCAAATTAACATAAGTTCATAGTCATAGCTACAAAACACTTTACCAAATGGGTGGAAGTAGTTCCACTTCAATCTACCATAGGTGAAGACATTCATAGTTTTATCATGACTAATATTATTTCATGTGTTGGCTTACCTGAAACATAATTTATGATAATGGAACATCATTCAAGAACAAAATTGTCAAAAATTTTGTACCAAATACAAAATTAAACACACATTCTCCATTCCATACTACCCACAAGGAAATGGTCAAGTAGAATCCACTAATAAAACAACCAATATCATTTTGATCAAAACAATAACCAAATTTGGTGATGATTAGCACAATCAAATAGGTTTAGCATTATGGGCCTATCACACAAGTATTTATACACCCACAAGATCTATTCCTTATTCACTCATTTATGGCATAAAAGTTTTTTCACCATTGGAATTAGAAATCCTATCTCTTCATGTCTCCCTTAAAGGTATTCTCAATAATGACTAGTATCATGAAAAACATCTACACTAGCTCAAATAGTTAGATCCTACATGCATTCAAGCTATAGAACACCTTAGAATCTACCAACAACATATACAATAATCCTACAATAAGTAAGTTCACATCAAAGAATTAGAAGTTAATGATCTTGTTCTCAAAGAAAACCTTCACAATGTCAATGCCAAAGAATAAATCAGAGGATAATCAAACCAAATTGGCTAGGCCCTTACATCATTACTGAAAAGCTTAGCCCTAAAGTATACCATCTAGCCTCAATCTAAAGAAAGAAACTCAAAAATCTAATGTAAATTATGTACCTACATAGATTCCATATATAGTATTTTATTTTTACACATGCTTTTACATAATCACTTTTTAGCATTGATTGTACATAATCTCTCCTACTTGATTTTACATAGAATAAAAAATAATTCAAAATATAAAAACATTCAAACTTATCCAAATATAAAAAACATTTCAATTGTATTAATTATCCATGCTTTACATTACTACTATCATGATAAGACTTACATTTTTTGTTTCATGCTATTGTTTCAAATAAGAGGTAAATTTCCTATTTTCACATATAGGGAATTACATAAAAAAAGTGTTTAGAAGAAATAAGAGTGTGGTAACAATTAGAAGAGTAGCTATTACAGTGATGCCATGACTACCTTACTTTGTTATGGAGATGATCCACCAATGACATTTTTTTTGTAGTCATGTAAAGTAAATACATGATGCATTCCTTCGTATAGTAGTTGTCATGTGCAAAAAGATTATGACACTAGTATGTAGACCTAAGAGTATGTAGTGCCATATAGAAACATAGAAATGTTGAAAATAATACTATATATATATATATATATATATATATATATATATATATATATATATATATATATATATATATATATATATATATATATATATATATATATATATATATATATATATATATATATATATGACACTATAGCAGGAAACACCCCTTAATTAGTGGCTAATGAGAGTAATTAAAATCCTCCATCCTCTAGTATCCTCCAACCTCAAATAAGTTGTTGCTTACTTAATTGATGATGTCTTGAACCTCAAATTCATAAATTTCTCAAGGAAAAATCCCCCCCCCCACACACACAAATAAGACATATCACTCAGGACATCAAGTACAAAATATAACGTGTCTTTGTACAAATAATTAATTTTGACAATAGGATGACACAATAATAATGCACTAAGATGACTTTGACACCATCTTATGGACCCAATAGTGCTTATATAAATTATTTTAATTGAGTCTTTTGATAAATATATTACTCTTGACACTTTTAAATTTTTATAAAAATAGACTTTTGACTTACAACTTTTGAAAATACCTTTGTATAAAATCAAATACAACCTAAATATGTTAAACATAAAATTAAATAAATTAAAATACCAAATGACCTTGAAACATAAAAGATTTTTAATAGCTAAATAACTAAAGTGATGATAATATATTAAAATTATCAACTCACTATTAATGAATAAAAATAAACTACTATATCTTAAAAATAAAAGACTTAATACCTTTATATGACACTTTTCATGGAATAAAAAATAGTGGGTATGATCAACAAAATCTATTAGTTCAATGTCAGTAGACAAAATTTGAGAAATCTAGGAATAAAATGGAAGTCTTTTTGAGTCAATACACCTAGTGCCAAAAGTTGATCCATCAAGTCAAGGATATGTGAGTCACAAAATGAAGAATTCATTCATCTCAAATAGGGATCGAATCAAGATCAAAATTATCAAGAACTTTGTTTTCTAATGAACACAACCATGAGACAAATAGATGTCTTCAAATCATGCAATTATAACTAGTTGGCCATTAAGGAGCTTAGCTAGAATTAAAATAAGATGACTGAGCATGTAATCCATAACACCATAAATTAAAAGTCTAGTTTAGAATATTAAATGTTGTATATCATGTGGAATTTCAAGTCCAAGTAGGACATTTGATATTATATAGTAATTATATTTGATAGTCTGCTATGCACAACATGTATCTATTATCACGGTAGTCATTTTCATAAAAAAAATAATGCAAGCCTAAGATAAACCAATTTAGACATATATTTTATTCATTTACCAAGCATTGATTCTTGTTTAAAATAATTAATCATTACAATTCATCTAGATGAGTAACATCTATGGAGCATGGTAATGTGCAAAGTTAGCGTGAAACTTGTAGTGCTAGAATTTAAATGTAAAATCAATGGTAGAGATTTACAAACTGAATTGCATTAGATAGATGAATTTTTTAATATTTAGAGCTTGGGAATTCTCATAAATTTTCATGATGCACAAAAGGCTACAAATCTTATCCTATGTGGATCCCATGGTCTGTGCACAAAAATGAATAGCTTTCCTTTTTTTAAATATGCTGATAATGGACTTTCTCAATGTAATAACTCCAAATATTAAATACTATGAAATTACTTCACTAAGAAATGAGCATAAGACCTCACATCAAATAAAACCTCCATACATGGTAAACATGAATTAAATGGATTTGTCACATACAAATTTATCATCCTTGCATGAGATAGACAATCAATAATTCATCACAAGATCTCACTACTCTAATACAAGATATTGTGGCTAGATAAAATCAGTATATGATAAAGAAAATAAAGGATCCAAACATAGACAATATCATAATTATTTTAAACACACTATATTATCTGATTCATATACTCTTATTATAAATCCATACTAGTGTTACATATTTATAGGAATATCATTCCCATATTCAAAGAAATTATTTGTCCATTTATCTCTCAATCTCATATATACGATATGTTATTATAACTCATAACAATATATCTAAATAAATAATATATTTTAATCTATTATTGTAACATTGTTTATAACAATATTGTGATAAATAATTACTAACAAAATAACTATCCATAATTATGAATTAATAATCTCATAATTATTCATATTACAACATACAAATTATTGTGAGGAGTAACTATTTCATAACACTTTCTTCTCAGTTTGTTGGTTTCCCTTAAAAACATTATCAAGTTTCCCATTCCCTGAACCACTATTGAGCTTGGTTTTATAATTCTTAAAATTACCATTAGAATCTCAACTCCTCTACTTTTAGTTCTTCTTAAAAGATGGTTTTAAACATCCAAATTTTTTTGAACTTATCTCTGACTTGGGCAAGATATTTCAATTTCTATTCTTATTGACCACCTTCTTGAACACCTGATCCATAGTATATGGACCATGCAAATCTACTTCATAGCCTATTTGGGGTTTCAATAACATCATACATTTCTTGAATATGAACCTCTCATCCACTTGATATTGAGGTAAATTATAACCTTGGTGAATTGCTCCAAATATTCATTCACCATCAAATACCCTTGTTTAAAATTCAAAAAATATGTAATATTTTGGTCAAATTATAGCTGTGGAATCCATCATAACCTAAATATTATCATAAATTATTCCCAAGTGGTGGTGGTTGAGTTGTGATTCATCTTGAAATTCTTGTTTGTCTACTAAATTTATAATTCACCAATAAGATGATAAGCTCCCCAAATTAATTTCATGATTTTAGAATAATTCTAAATCTCAAAATACTTATTCATTTTTGTCATCCATGCTTTATCTCCATTCCTAAAAATAGTTCCATTGAACTTGGGTGAATTCACCTTTTTCATATCACATGCCAACTCTGAATCTACTTGATTTCTCACATCTTTTGGCACCTCCTCATGTCTCTGCTCTTAATGATGTTCTTGGTCATCAAGATTTTCTTTAGGTTTCTCCTTAGAATTATCCTCTTCATGTCCATTTACG
>JARHVA010003388.1:37500-50000 GCA_037957365.1 Torreya grandis
ATTATATTCATAAAATAATGTTCTATATATAATAAACATGATCACAATATACCAAATATAAAATTAATAATAACTCATAGAAAGTTAATCATGTACATTAATCTATACATAATTATTCCACAATCAGCATATGTCATACAGCTTAATCAAATATTAGTTAATCAACTAATCAACCATAAAAATCCAAAGATCAAATACACTATTCAACTTAGAGAGAAATCTAGATGTGACATGGTAGATATAATATATTAATTTGTATCTACATGTGTTTCATACATCATTTCAGTGTGATACATGTGTTTCCTATATATATATTGGGCCTTCCTTCTAATCATGCCATATAAAAATTGGGTTTATATAATTATTCAAACTTGATACACACATGTTATATGGTTTTATGAACACTTTTTGTTATCATGTGTGAGCTTATGTACTTACACGTGCCTTTATTCATTTTTATATATTTCACATTGTACTTGATATATTACGTAATTCAAATTTTAATAACACATATATCTAGGGGATACCAAGTTATGTTAATGTTGGTTACTTATAGTTTTCCTTTTTATACTTTCTTGAGTGTCGTGTCTTTATTTTTGAGCATTTGAATATGCTATATCATTTGTGGCCCTTGTGCCTCTGTGTTCTTTCTTTGACATTCTAATATGTCATTTATTGTATGGAAATTTAAATTTTTGATTCCTCACTTTGTGTACAATTTACATAGACATGTCCCTTTGCTTGTGTGACATTTAAACATGCCATTAGTTTGAGGCCGAAATGGACCGCTGACTTTTGATTTGTTGTTAAGCTCTTACGTGTGTTCTTGATAGCTTATTTATATTGTATTTTTACACTATAGATGTTTCCATGATCTATATCATACATATTAGGCCTTGATGTGATCACATTTTATGTTCTTTAATGATATATCTACGTAGATATGTTTATCTTATATGCTACATGATAAATTAATTGTTTACATTGTTATATTATCCTTTTAAGGTAAGGTAACTACTACTTTCTACTTCCCATCACCTCAAAATGGGGGGGCAGTGGAGGATATTAGTTGGGGAATGCAATATGTTGTTCCCAAAATCCATCACTTGTTTTTGGGGACAATTGGTCTATCATTTTGGTCCTACAGGCCCAAATGGTCTCTTCCTTTCTAAAATTGTTTTGGGCAGTGAAGTTTTTTAGTCACACAAGCCTTTTCAGCCAAAGAAATCACAAGTTCAATAGGTGGGCTTTCACAAGGAGAAGTTCAGAAAACACTTAAGGCATTTCATGAAAAATTGTAAGGAATGAACCATTGAACCTTTAAACCATTAAACTCCTCTTCAAAGAGTTCAAAGGGTTCAAATTTCAAAGGGTTCAAAGCTTCAATGACAGAGTTCAATAATTTGGAATGAATCACTGAACCATTGAACTGATGAACCATTGAATCCCGCTTCAAAGGTTCAAAGTGGTTCAAAGGTTCAAAAGAGTTTGATGGTTCAATAAGTTCAATGAGTTTAAAGTTTGAAGTTCAAGCAAAGGATTCCAAAAAAAATGGTTCAAATAGTTGGTTCAATGATATATTGAACTCATAAAAAATACTAAGTGAGCGTGGCTCTTTGCAAGAAATATTGAACCACCGAACTAATTGAACCGCCTAAACTATTGAACCATTAAACTGGTACACTCCAAAAGGTTCAAAGGTTTAAGGTTAAAAATGGTTCAAGTGACCAGTGACCAATGACATCCCCATAGATATCAAATTTAGGACAATGGAATAATTATTGATTTTCAAATGGTGTAGACCCGAAAACAAACTCAGTGACCAGCCAAGGAAGGAGCTGAAGGAGCCAGAAGAAAGTGAGGAGATGGCCCGAGAGCTTGGATCACCAAGAAGAGACAAAATATAGCAAGGAAAGAGAGAAAGTTACATAGAATCCAAAAATATCCACAAAAGAGTTATTCTAGAAGGTGGAGTAGTCCACCAGGTGGACCTTAAAGAGTTCAAGCATGCAATGGCATGGCCTATTTTTCTTTCATTGAGTAAAGGTGAATAGACTGCCATGTAAGCATCATAAAGAAGACCAGGTAACCCATGCTTTAGAGGAGACAGTTGAGATGATTTATAATGCCAAAGTTAAGGACGATAACTTGTTCTAGCATGGCCCCTTCACAAAATTTCTAATGCATTCAATACAACATGGGCCATTTCATGAAAACAAGTGCCAAAGCCTTTCTTTGGTTTTTATATATTGTAATCTCTCATTTTATGCAAAGGGATATCTCTCTATTATTAGAAGCAAAACTCTACCTGAATTGAAATGCATTCTCGAGACTTTGAGCTCAGACTGTTGATCCTATTTCATCAAGTGAATGAGAAAGCAAGTGACATTTCAGACTTTGTATTGAAATAGCTTGTGTTATCTAGGAAATTGTTATTATGTCTTTTTATTATATACAATCTTGTCCATTTAATCAAATAAGTAGAAAAAGTGGAAATAATTTGGAAGATGTCCTGAAGCTGACTGTGGGAGACTTTGTGCTACCATAATTATCTTTAGTTTATGTGTTTTGTGTTTCAGTGCAAAGGATATTGGAGATAATTCGAGCTAAATTTATCCTTTGTAATCTTTTACTCTATTGTATTTGAAGTGGAGAATTTGTGTTACACTTCATTCTACTGTGTTACTTCATCCTGAATCAGTGAGAGAAGCAATGAAAGACTTTGTGCTTTTGTGGGTATCTTGTGGTTACAATTACTTCCTAGGAAGTCTTCCTCTTGTTTTTTGAACATTATTTTTTAAAGAAGATAAATGCCTTCAACATTTACCTAGGATTTCTCTTTTTCTCTATGAACATTATGTCTAAAAAAAGAGAGATGGATGGTGTTATCTCACCCCTTAGTCTATTTTTAGTTGATATTGGTATATAATAGTTTATAGGGAACCTCCCCTTGATGAGATGAGAGATTTATCTCATTATGTTGTTGTAAAGCTACACATTTTTCTAATTAAATATCCTTATGCTGAGGTTGATATACCTATTTTTCTATCAATTAGCTGGTGACAAAATATTCACCCAGTAATTTTTGGTGACTCTGTTTGGAAAGAACGTGCAGTTTGAAGCTTCAAGCTTCAAGTTGAAGTAGTTTCAGTTATTTTCCATTTCCATTTTACACTTTGGTAGATCCAAATATACACAAAGCCAAAGAGCTCAAGGTATTATTGACCCTGTATTCAATTTTGTGCAGCAAAATAATTTTGATCTTTCCCCTCCACAAACTCACCTTCAGCGAACTAGGAGTTTTCCTCCTACCAATGTTAGGTCACCAATACCAGGCAAAGCTTCTCTTTCCTCTGCTAGTAGAGCTTTGTCTATACATAATCCATAAAGATTTTTTTATCCCTCCTTTCAACCATCATATCATGGCAGCTCAAGGCCCCTAGGGTAACACCATTGGTCCCCTAAATCTAACCCCACCTTTACATGAACTACCCCGTAGTTCAAGAAAGAATTTTCCCAAAGTTTATGGTGATGGGAGAGTTCATTCTAATGAACATATTTCAGCTGTCTACATAGCCTGTGGTGTGATAGACATAAAATATGAAGACATAGTAGTCAGAATATTTGTAGAAATGTTACAAGGTGCTGCTGTAGACTGGTTTTATCATCTGCAAGCACAGACTGTGACTAACTAGAACACTCTCAAAGCCAAGTTTGAAGCTAGATTCAAACCTATAGAAAATGCACATGCCTTATTAGCTTAGCTCACACAAATGAATAAGGAGCCTCATGAGCCTATGTGAGACTTTAATTCTAAATTTGACAAGATCATAAATAGGATTCCTACAATTGCTCAGCCGACACCTAAAAATATTAATTGTTTTTTCATAAATTCTTATATTCCTAAAGTGAGTTTCCTATTGAGATGGGCTGGCCACATAGACCTTGATGTAAATTAGGATTTGGATACTAAGATCGAAGATGATCTTATCTTGGTAGGAAAGATAAGAAGAGATCCCAATAGAAATAAATCTTCTTCATCTTCTAAATATTATTCTATAGGCACCACTGATCCTATGGTGCAAAAGCTAGAAAATAAATTGCTAGCTTTGAAAAAAAAAATGGCACAATGGATGTCCACTCCTCCTTACTGGGATATACCAAGGAGGACATTACCTAACCAGTCATATTGAGGCAACACTACCAAGAATCAAGGGTAGCCAAATCATCTTCCTCCCCCACAGGGGAAGCTTGCCATTGAAGTAACACTAGTTAACTCAGTAGTTGGTTATCTTGAAACTAAAATTCATTTCTCTTTCAAACCTAAGTTGAACCAATAAGATGATGCTAATATCTTCACTAAAGGAGAAGAATAATTAACTGGAAACTCCAACATTGGTTTCTTAAATTACTAGGATGAAGCTTGAAGTGAGGGAGAAATGTTTGATGGATCATATGCTATATTTACCAGGTCCCAAAACTAGTCAACTCAACCAGCTAATAAAGAAAAAAATAGGGGAAGAATCTCGACCATTAATTTTAATTTCTAAATGGGGGACTTCTCTACCTTTCAAATTAAAGAACCTGGTGATCACTAAGAAAGTAAGTACCTTAAATAATCCTATTCCTTCTACTTCAAATTCTCTGACTAGTACCACACCCATTAAAATCTAGAATGATGGACTTCCTTCCTTTGTTCCTAATTCTTTCTAGTCATTTGATATAATTGACCATACTAGGAAGACCAAAATCTAAATGACTGAGTTTCAATACTTACAAGCCAACCCTGAGTAGTTGGATAGGTTGGTTGAAAGCATCAAAAATAAAATTATCCCTACAGGACAAGATGTTTCAAAGGTAACCCATGATCCCCCAAAGAACACACACCACTCAAAAAAATCTTGTCATTACTCCTCTTATTTCCCCTAGGAAAATAGAACCTTTTTATGTTTCTCTACTAATAAATAGACATAAATTGAGCAACTGCATAATTGACTTAGGAGCTTCTGACAATGTCATGCATGTTAAGGTAGCAAACTCTCTTAGCATCACTCTGACTAAAACTTTTGGGAGATGTTTCTCCATGGAAAATAAACAAGTGCCTATATTGGGCTAGATCAAATATGCCCAATTTGCATTTGTAGCCTTCGCAAAAAAAATGATTAAAATGATAGTCTTGGTGGCCGACATTCTAGTTTCTATGGCATTTGGATGAAATTTTGGCAAGGATGTTGGTGGTGAATTGAGCATGGACCTATATGAGGTGAGAATACCTGTGAAGGCCATCATGCAAAAATTGTTTCTTGAGAAGGAGGAAAAATACATTGTCACTCAAACATCAAACCCTGAAGCTCAAATCTTGTTTGAATCTTTAGGAATGGGTAACTATTTTCTATCCAAAAAAAATGTTGTTGTTTCATCAGATAAAAGGCCTATAGGTGACAATCCAAAAATTTTAGATAGTAGACTAGAAGAATTTGTAGAGCATAGTTCAAATAAAAAAAAATATTCTCTCCCTAACAAAGAAAAATCTAAAAAGGGATCAGATTCTAATGATGTCTGGATTCTAGAATTTGATGGTAGTTGTTCTTCTACCGGTTCTAGAGCCAAAATTGTTTGTATATCTTTGTAAGGAGATATTTTCCCATATTCATATAAGTTACAGTTTCACAACACCAACAACACCACTGAGTATGCATCTTTATTACTTGGGTTGAAGGTTGATCAAGATAAAGGTGTTAAACTCCTTCATGCCAAAGGAGATGCAAAATTGGTGGTTTGTCAGGTGAGGAACCTGTATCAAACAAAGAATGAAAGATTGTAAAATTATCACAATCTTGTATGTAACTGCATTGAAATTTTTGATGCTTTTAGTATTTCCGTACTGCCCAGATAGTTTAATGATTGAGCAGATTCCTTGGCCGTCTCTACAACCCTCATGGTTCCTCACCTTGGTTTCAAAGGGAATGAGTACACTATCGAACTGGTCTTTCAACCAAGTGTACCTGATAATGACAACCATTGGTAGGTATTCAATGGTGACAACCATATCATTGCTTTTTTGGGACAAATGGATAGCTTTGAGAATATTTATTTTGAAGGTAGTAAGTCTCTACTACGGGAATCAGCTCCTATAACAAATTCAAAAATTGCTGAAGAATTCCTTCAGCTCAAAGGGAATAAAATCCCAAAGGGATTAGTATCCCCTAAAAAACTATTTAGTAAGCATGACAGGTTTGTCAAGCAGCAACAAATAGATTCAAGTTCCTCCTAGGAGTTTGATCAAACAAATTTGAGTATTGAAGAAAATCCCAAGATGGTCAACATTGGGAAGTGTTGCACTCCTAATGAAAAACTCAAATTCATTACTCTACTTTGCCATTACATTGATGTTTTGGCATACTCCTATGATGATGTAAAATCTCTCAAGCTTGAAGAAATTTAGCATGAAATTCCTCTCAAGATTGGTTCATTACCTCACAAGCAAAAATCAAGGTAGTACAACCCCAAGATAACAAGTACTATTCTATCTAAAATTTAGAAAATGTTCAATGTGAGGATAATTTTTCTAATCCATCATTCCACTTGGATTGTGAACATAATCCCTATGAGAAAAAATAATGGGGAAATTTTTCTTTGTGTTTATTTTAGAAATCTAAATCAATCATCTTTAAAGGAAAACTACCCCCTGCCCATCATAGATCAAGTCCTACAGATAGTGACTAGTTCAGAGATGTTATCAATGCTAGATAGTTTTTCAGGGTACAATCAAGTGGAAGTCAGTGAAATAGACCAACATAAGACTTCTTTCACTACACCTTGGGGCACCTTTACATATCATAGAATGCCTTTTGGTTTGATTTATGCTAGTGCCACCTTCTAGAGAGAAATGGATCTTGCCTTCAGAGATGAAATGGGGAAGTTTATTGTGGTATACCTTGATGACTTATCTGTCTTTTCCAAGCAATGTTTTGATCATGTGCATCATTTATAATGAGTGCTAGAATGATGTCAACAAAATGACATTTCTCTTAATCCTAAAAAATTAGGTTTTGGGGTTATAGAAGGGAAGCTTCTCAATCACACTGTATCCCGAGCAGGTATCAAGATTGACTAGAAAGAGTCAAATCCATCCAAGAGATCACTCTTCTTGCTAGTAGGATTGTAGTTCATTATTTATTCAAAAAGGTGAATTTTTTATGAAGGTTCATTCCTGAATTTGAAGAGAAGACTCACCACATTGTTGATATGATGAAGGGAAAATCTACTTTCCACTAAACTGAAGAAGGAAAGTCAGCATTTCAAGATATCAAGGAAGCTATCACCCATGCCCCAATCCTAGTTTGTCTAGATTATACCAAAGACTTCATATTATATAGTTATGCTTCTGAACACACACTTTCAGCCATTTTGGTTCAATAGAACAAAGGTGTGGAGTCCCCCATATCTTTCTTGAGTTGTCCTCTCAAAGCTCATAAACTAAAATATTTAAATATGGAGAAGCATGCTTATGCTATGGTTAAGGTTGTAAAACACTTCCATTTCTACATCTTAAACTCACACATTGTTGCTCTGGTTCCTGATATAATAGTAATGTTTATTCTAACTCAACAAGAGTTTAGAACTAAAAGGGGAAATAGATTTCTAAAATCTAGGAGTTTGATCTTGTTATCAAACCTATGAAGCTTATACAGGGAATAGGTCTTTGTAACATACCAAAGGAAGTAGGGAATGAAGAAACAGAGGTTGAAGACATGCCTATAGTTCTCTTTATCACTACTAAGGATGAGTGGTATTCTAATATCACTCATTTCCTTACCTATGGTGAGTGTCATGTCCACCTATCTCATAAAGAAAAGAGAACTGTTAAGTTGAAAGCTACTAAATATGTCCTGTGGGACAATAGTTTGTATAAGAGGAGCCTTGATAGGGTATTCCTTTGTTGCATGGATAAAGAGTAGCAATTTAAACTATTAGAGTCTCTCCATAATTTGGCTTGTGGAAGACATTTTTATGCACCTATGACTACTCATAATACTCTATGAGCCAAGTACTATTAGCCTACTCTATTTCAAGATGCATACACCTGGGTGCGTAGATGTGAGCTATGTCCATAGTTCATTGGGAAACCCAAAATAGCTACATTACCTCTCAAGCCAGTGGTAATCAAAGAGCCATTTCAACAATGGGGTATTGATTTCATTAGAGCTATAAACCCATCCTTGAGTGTTAGGCATGACTATGTTCTCATAGCCACGGACTATTTTACCAAGTGGGTGGAAGCCATTCCAGTCAAGCATGCTACTTTAGAAGTGATATGTAATTTCCTCAAGGAAAATATCATTTCCTAATTTGGAGTCACAACTAAGATTGTAACAGACAATGAAACTAATTTCCCTTCTCATGAGATTACCTAGTTTTGCTACAATTATGGGATTATCCTCTCCCACTCCTCTAACTATTATCCATAAAGAAATGGTCAGGCAGAATCAAGAAACAAGAACCTAGTGACCATTATCAAGAAGCTGGTAGATAATAATTAGAGAACCTAGCATAAAGTGTTATTTGATGCTTTGTGGGTAGACATGATTATACCCAAGAGGGAAATAGGTATGTCATCATTTCAACTTCTGTATGGTTTGAACACAGAGATACCAATCACCTTGGAACTACCAGCATTGAAGTTGGCAAAGGTAGTCAAAGATCAAACATTTAAAAATTTTATTGACAAAAGGATCATGTGCTTGACTGAACTAAATGAGCAATGAACTATTGTGGTGGACCTATTGTTTCACATCAAAGTCTAGTAAATAAACTCTTCAACTAGAAAGCGAGGATTCATGATTTTTGGATTGGAGATCAAGTCTTGTTGTGGGACAAGAGGAGAGAACCAAAAGGAATGCATGGGAAATTATATTCCTTATGGAGAGGTCCATTTTCCACTCATTGATTCAATGGTAAGAATAGTTTCTTATTGAAACATCAAGATGGCACAATATTTTCACTACCTCATAGTGGCCAGCATTTGAAGCACTTCAATCCTTGAAGTATCAGATAATTCCAGTGGTATATATGTATAGCCTTTAGTTTGTTTTGTGTTGTTCATTTCATTTTTGGCATCTTTCTCTTTTTAGATGGCATAACTCTGTAACCCAATGGCATAGATAAAGGCACATAGAGTCTAGATTCTACTCCCTTTGATCATTTTTACAATCAATGGAAGTTCCCTAATAGGAGCCAGCTATTGTTCCCAAAATCTATCACTTGTTTTTGTGGACAACTGGTCAATCATTTTGGTCCTACAGGCCTAAATGGTCTCTTCCTTTCTAAAATTGTTTTGGGTAGTGAAGTTTTTTAGTCGCATAAGCCTTTTTAGCCAAGGAAATTGTAGGTTCAACAGGCGGGCTTTTGCAAGGAGAAGTTTAGAAAACACTTAAGGCATTTCATGAAAAATTGAAAAGAATGAATAATTGAACCTTTAAACCATTGAAATCCTCTTCAAAGAGTTCAAAAGGTTCAAAGTTCAAAGGGTTCAAAGCTTTAACAATGGATTTTGATAATTTGGAATGAATCATTGAACTATTGAACCATTGAATCGATGAACCATTATACCCCGCTTCAAATGTTCAAAGTGGTTCAAAGGTTCAAAAGAGTTTGATGCTTCAACAACTTCAATGAGTTAAAATATTGAAGTTCAAGTGGAGGATTCTATAAAAAATGGTTTAAATAGTTGGTTTAATGATATATTGAACTCATAAAAAGACTAAGTGAATGTGGCTCTTTGCAATAAATATTGAACCGCTGAACCGATTGAACCACTCAAACTATTGAACCATTGAACTGGTGCATTCTAAAAGGTTCAAAGGTTTAAGGTTCAAAATGGTTCAAGTGACTAGTGACCAGTGATGTCCCCACATATGTCAAATTCAGGACAATGGAATAACCATTGATTTTCAAATGGCACAGACCTGGGAACAAACTCAGTGACCAGCCAAGGAAGGAGCTAAAGGAACTAGAAAAAAGTGAGATGGCTTGAGAGCTCAAATCACTAGGAAGAGACAAAATATAGCAAGGAAAGAGAGAAAGTTACACATAATCTAGAAATATCCGTAGAAGAGTTATTCCAGTATGTGGAGTAGTCCACTAGGTAGACCTCATAGAGCGCAAGCATTCAATGGCATGGCCTATTTTTCTTCATTGAGTAAAGGTGAATGGATGACCATGTAAGCATAATAAAGAAGACTATGTGACTCACGCTTTGGAGGAACTATTTGAGATGATTTAAAATGCCAAAGTTAAGGCTGATAACCTATTCCAACATGGCCCCTTCACAAAATTTCTAATGCATTTAATACAACATGGGCCATTGCGTGAAAACAAGTGCCAAAGTATTTATTTGGTTTCTATATATTGTAATCTCTCATTTTATGCCAAGGGAGATCTCTCTATTATTAAAAACAAAACTCTGCCCAAATTGAAAAGCATTCTCAAGACTTTAAGCTCAAACTGTTGATCATATTTCATCAAGTGAATGAGAAATCAAGTGACCTTTCAGACTTTGTATTGAAATAGCTTGTGTTATCTAGGAAATCATTCTTATGTCTTTTTCCTATATACAATGTTGTCCATTTATTAAAATAAGTAAAACAAGTGGAAATAATTTCGAAGATGTCTTGAAGCTGACTGTGGGAGACTTTGTGTTGCTATAATTATCTTTAGTCTGTGTGTTTTGTGTTTCAGTGCAAAGGATATTGGAGATACTTTGAGCTACATTTATCCTTTGTAATATTTTACTCTATTTTAGTTGAAGTGGAGACTTTTTGCTACACTTCATTCTACTGTGTTACTTCATCCTAAATCAGTGAGAAAAGCAATGAAAGACTTTGTGCTTTCATGGGTTTCTTGTGATTATAGTTACTACCTAGGAAGTCTTCCTCTAGTTTTTTTAACATCATTTTTTAAAGAAGAGAAATGCCTTCAGCAATTACCTAGGAATTCTCTTTTCTCTATGAACATAATCTCTAAAAAAAGAGAGATGGATGGTTTTATCTCACCCCTGAGTCTATTTTTAGTTGATATTAGTATATAGTAGTTTATAAGGAACCTCCCCTTGATGAGATGAGAGATTTATCTCATTATGCTATGGTAAACCTACACATTTTTCTGATTAAATCTCCTTATGATGAGGTTGATATACCTATTTTTCTATCAGTTAGCTAGTGACAAAATATTCACCCAACACAATAAAGTCATGTTTTCCACATTATTGACATATTTAAATTTTAGTGGGGGTATGTTTTGGAAATATGTTATCCACATTTACATATGTTTTAAATTTTAGATTATAGTGGGGGAATGCTATGGAAACATGTTCTCTACACTTCAATTTTTTTCAAATTGTCCAAATTACATATCTATACGATTCATATAAAAATTTGTGGTATGATTATATACATTGGTACCATTATTATACCTAGGTTTTAGCATGAGACATACATAAGGTGCATCTTCTATGTAAAGAGACTTTAAATTGATAAATCAGACAAAATTTCAAATTCTAAGCACTTCTCTGAACTTTACCTCATTAGGTTAGAAAATTATGGATTGTATTGAGCCAATGTGCTAGAGTAGTCAGTTCCCTTTTGGTATGGTTGAGGTGATTAAATAACTCAATATTTCTAAGTTTATTTGTTAGAATTTATTACATCATCTAGCCTCACTAGATTTATAGTGTGAGTTGACTTGGTTAACTCATGTTCACTAGGTTATAAGTATGGTTGGGTTGCATGGTTGAGCTAATCTAAACTACCAGGTGTAAACTCACCTTTTTATCTAAGGTTGGGGTCATGTTTCCTCTAATATTTGTATATTTATGCACTTTTAATATATATATTTAACCTAATATCATCTTTAATTTTCCATAACTATACATATTTTCAAATGAAATTTCCAAAAGGTAAGTTAGCTGCATAGATACACATATGTAATCTTAAACCATGTTCTTTACATTTCAATCATTTCAATGATTTTAATTTTAGATTGTATACATTGATTATATATTATAACATTCTCTTGTTTGTAGGCCATTTTCTAATAAAGAAATCAAATTTGGCTAAATTAAAGGTAAGGTGTGTTATATAGACCTATGTATGCATTCACTTTCCTTTAAACTAGAAGTTTCATTACTAAATTAAAGGAGGGAAATGTATACACTATTATGAGATATATAGAACCTTAATCTTGTACACTTGAAAAATATAGACCTTGGTTATTCCTATGAGTTCTATACATGTCTTATTAATGAAAGCATCACAACATTATCTCTCTATTATAAATTACTTATGTCTTAGTTAAACCAATGTTATTCCAGACTTAGACCTTCTATCATCATTATATTATTATAAACATGTATATATTATGTTTTTTTAAGTTCTAAAACTATGCCTATGTTCCAACTACCTAAACACTTGTGTCCTAGTCAAACACATACATTGATGCAA